>JAENPR010001256.1:0-186374 GCA_018135685.1 Themeda triandra | reverse complement strand
CAAAGATGCCCGTGCGTTCCAAACGGGAGAAAAAAAACACTAAGCTAATAGAGTTCAACTAAAATGATAATAGTTTAATTTAATATTAATTCTAAAATTTGTTTCATTTGGGTTGAGTGAGTATAAGAAAGTCTTTTAAACTATTTGTTTAGTATTAATAGTAGTAGTAGAAATAATGTTGATCTATCACTTGTGATTTTGCAAAACCTTCTTCTTACCCTGTTCTCCACTAAACTCTGATCGTGTTGTCGTTAATCATTGTCCACGCCCACTTCTTTAGCATTTGCTACTTCTACACGATGTCGACAATCTTGTTCGATTTCTTCCACTACAAGAATCCTAGGCTTCTGTGATGATCTTAATATGACGATCAGGGCATGTTTCCTGTCACTGACCGTTGTCACAGAAGGTTGGTGACGGCGAACCTCTCCGTCTTAATAGTATAGGCAGTAGTGATGGCGAACCTCTCCGTCTGTGCAGTATGGTGGAGTGGTCATGCGGGGAGACTGAGAGCTCTACTTGGTATGGCGTAGCAACGGCACCGAACTGCTCCATATTTATTTTGTTTATTAGGGCCAATTTGGTAGAGGTTAGCTCTAGCCATGACTTCTATGGTAAAGCAGATTATCTTATGGAGCCGAACATATTTGAAAAAAAAAGTCATAAAATAACTTTTCATGCTATTGAAGAGTGAAATATCTAGTGATAATTTTCTTTGTCCCTATTTTATTACTTTTATCTTTTTTTCCTTCCACCGGCCCTTTTCTTATTTTCTTTTGTTTCTATTCTCTCTCTACCTTATCTCTATAATCCGAGTGCACAAAACCTTTCCACCTAAGTCGCAGATGTATTCTCCACGAACCGCAAATTCCTCCATTCCTTGCCACACGTCCACACCGGCCACCACTGCCTCCCTGTGCCGGCTAGGCTAACGCACCCCTGCTCTTCCAGCCTCGTGTCCTTGGTACAACGGTTACCATGCCCGGGCAACTGCATGTCCCGGCGGCAATGACATCTCCGCGATCACGACAACTCATGCTCTTGTAGCCAATGTGTATTTTATACAGGTTTAATAGAACATTATTATTTAATTTGCGCATTAACTTATGTATTATGTATGTCACATTTAAAACATTATTTTGCAAAAAAGAGAGATTAGCCATATCATGGGATACCTGGTTTCCATAGCATATGTTGCCAAGTAGTATATACCATTCATGGGATAAAAAAAGGTGTATACCATTCATGTTATCATTTTGCATGAATGCTCAATAATTTTTCTCGCATTGCAATGGCATATTTGCTAGGTAACTAAAAATAGGCTTGTTGACTAATGTTAACTAATAATAGCTAGGCTGGCGAGAATTAGCACACGACGGGAGCACGTGGCATCCGAAACTCAATAATTTTTTTCCCATTGCAAGGGCATATTTGCTAGGTAACTAAAAATAGGTGTGTTCTACCGTTAACATAATAGGCTGACGAGAATTAGTTCACGACGGGAGCACGTGGCATTCGAAACGCTGGCTGACTATTTTTATCCATACCAATGGCCATGTTTCTTTTTTTTATTCGGACATGGCATGTAAATTTTTTTTCTTTTCTTATCGTTTCTGTTTTTTATTGCACGGTGATGAAGGGAGGGGGTGGACCAGGCGGATAGAAAGAATAAACAAAGCCGAAATAGTAGGTATAGATATAGATGGGTACATAAAGCGACACCAATACGGACACAGATAGGTGAAAGAAAAAAAAGACGGACTGAAATTTTGCCAATTTATTATTAGGTATATATAGATATAGATATAGATTATGCTGTTGTTATTTTTCAATTTTATATGCTATAAGCTAAGGAAAAGCATGTGGCGGACCTGTGCTGGCTGATCTCTTCTGCCAGGTGGGCCCACCAGGCATGGTTAATGCCGTGGTAGACGGAAATGGACGATCTGATGATTCCCCGCCAGCCCAAGGCCCATGCCAACACCTGCTTTCGCGCTTTGGCCCAAGGCCTAATCCAACCAGGCTATTATTCTCATTGGCAAATCAAATTTCATTTTGTATGCCAGAAAATCCCTTAATTTTAAAGTGAAACAATTCTTGAAATTTTAATGAAAAATCACTTTTTCATTTAGCGAGCACTCTTGCAGTATCCAATCTCAAAATACTCAGCAGCTCACAGCAAAAATATCAAATCAGTTGAACAGCCAATACATATATGTTCTTATATGATAATAAATAATTGTCAATGCCTTACAATCTTTGAGCTGTAACAGTTAAGCCTTACAATCTTTGAGCTGTAACAGTTAAGGTTCCAAGTTCAGTGTTCCGGTTACCATCTTGTTATTACGTCATTCAAATGCCAAATAGTTCATCAAGTATTCACCACTTCGATTCAGACAAGTACGTTGAATATCGTCAACCAACGCCACCGGTTATCCATGACGAGCTCTGCAACTCTATTTGTCAGGCACGCGTACCTGTTTACTGAAACTTAAACAGTAACCCCAATGCTCCGCTCCTTCACTGAGACAGAACGGCAGGGTCATTTTTCAAAAAGGAAACGCGTGCATCTTCAGGTCAGAAAACAACCACTTTTCCCAAGAGGAGAGAAGCCCTGCCAACCATTCAGAATAACACAAAACAGGATGCTGAAGATTGTCCCTTTTTTCTGAACATTTTTTCAAGCTTTGTAATCATATTCGCTATTCAACAAGCAAGGCATAATTCACCATCAACTCCAGCTACAAACATGATATATTCAGACAGGGCTTAAGCACAAACAATACTGATGAACAATTAAGTGTCACAAAAAGTCAAACTAAACAAATGGGAATGGATTTGTGTGCTCGGTTCTGTGATAACTTGAACTTAGCCATGAGTACACCATGTAGATGGACAAACATTTTTCAAAGGAATCATTTTATAACATTCTGACTGCAAACAAGATGAGAACTGACGACAAAGCACTTGGTCCACATACTATTCAAAGGAATCATTTCATAACAATCATTTTTCTGGGCACAGATACTACTAAAAGAATGACATGCTGATTTCAGGTTCCATTACAAACAGCCACATATAGTCAATGAAAAGTAGGACAATGCAGAGTTAACAGCTTACATATAAGCCCGATAAACCTTGGAAGCAACACAACCTTATAGGTCTAAGAGAAATTCAGCTTAAAGAAACACTAGAAAACCTATAATCTATTAGCACCATTCTCATTAATGATAGCATTATTGTACCAGTACCACCATAGGTATCATGTGATTCACCACTAGTACTGCACACCCTTGATAAAGAATTCCTCACATAAGCACCTTGAGTGTTTCATGGACTGGAGACACCAGCACGTCCCTCACCTCTTCAAGTTGCTCCCAAAACTGCAGAAAATTCACAATTTTTGAGAATAACATTAGTTGACTAAAGAATGATGAAATGTGCCTTTTTGTTATGAACACTTGCTTCTCAAAACTACACAAACAGAAAATCACAGGAACAGAAAGATAAATATGTCTGTTCTTTTACTTCTAATATCAAGTCATATTGATGGATCAGACCTAATGGGTGAGTACGAATAAAGATAGGCACACCACATCTGAAGTGTAGAAGCTCTTAAAGCTATAAAAGTCCTAGCTGAGGCAAAGTTTTCAGGAACCGACCATCGAACATGACATATATGTAGTAGACGAATAATTTCCAATGGGTATCTAACAGATTCTAAAATTGTCTGTAACCAAAGGTTTCGGAAGGATGAACTCAGTGAAATCACATTTCATAAATTAAATCATCCCTAAGCCTAGATTTCATGGTAGCAACTAGATAATATTTCTGAAAATCACTGGAAAACCTACAGAACCTGGGAAAGATGTACCTGGTGTGTAGAAGCTAAGGTAAGGAACAATGTCATATGGTCCTCCGCCCTTGCAAACTTGCTTCACATTATGGTTCTTGAGATCAACAGTGAAGATCACATCATCTGCCCTCAAGAAAATGACACCGGTCCCATCCGCAAAACCAACCAGATCAGGTGAGGTTAAGATGGCACTGCGACGGAGCGGCACTTCAAGCTCAACAACTCTGTCCTGTGTCCATACAGTATCTGAAACATCTTTCCTTGACCACATGTAGAGTTTGTATTGATGTATGGAAGCGAAACCCAGGCGACCTTCCTCTGTGGTTCTCAGCACTCCAGAATGCTGCCCAAAGGATGGTGGTAGTCCAAATACACACAATTCATGCCGTTCCAAATCATACTTGAGAGCTCTTCTTCCCATGGGAGAACAAAAGTAGAGTGCATTACCCAGAAGCACGCAGGGAATGAAGGGATGAAGAAAACTAAGAGATGGGTGCACAGTGGAGATCTTCTCGTTCCAAGTAGCCGCACTGGATAAGCGGGTGCAGATGATCGTGTGCCTAGAGGTGAATCCCACCAAGACCACGAGGAAGGGTCCATCGTGGCAGTCGAGATGGTCGCACGGCCGGCCGGCGGCGCAGACAACCGCCGCGCTCTCTGAGAACACCTTCTCTACCGACGTGGGAACCGGAAGCTCCCTCCGCTCGTCCGTGATGGGGTCCCAGACCACGAGGCGATGCTCCGCGAAGGTTCTCCCACGGCGTTCCAGGAGCACACGCCCGTGGCGGGCGTCGAGCGCGCGGCAGTGGCGGTGCTCGGCGTGCGGCGGGACGAAGGCGGCTGTGGGCACGAAGCGGGCCGTGATGTTGAGGTATGAGCCGTCGGTGTAGCTGCTGTTGAGGAACCCCAGCATGGGGGGCGTGCGGTGGAACTCGCGGAACCTGCGCCTGAAGCCGGGGCCGGAGATGAGGCCGCACCACCGCTTGCAGACGAGCGCGGCGCGGACGAGGCTCGCGGGCTCGTGCGGCGGGAAGCGGAGGAGGATCTCCTCAATTAGCTCCTCCATCAGCTCCGCCGCCGGGCGCTGCTGCTGCTGCGGCGGCGGCATGCTCGGATTGTTGAGGGTGGCGGCGCGAGGGTTTGGTCGGACTGGAGACGGGGGAGAAGACGACTGAACTGAACGGCTGCCAATCTAATTCAGAAGCTGCTTCGGCCCAAGGCCCAACTAAGCTGACAGGTGGGACCTGCAAGACATACAAGAGCCAACACGTTTTCATTTCTTGGTGGGGGAACAAATCATTTTGACTCACAGTTATTAGTTCATCGCCAAGTAACAATGAATCAAAAGGTTAGATTCGCGATATCATTTCTAAATCACATATTAATTAGTTTAGTACCAAGCATTCGACGAGCAAATGACAATAAGGAGAAAACATGTTTTGAGTGTTTATCTAGACTAGTAACAAAACGAGAATCGGTTGAAATTGGTTTTTCCTAGATTTTTTTTTCTTTTTCGTAGCGTTTGAGCAATGGTTGTGGTTGTACCCAGAAGCCAAAACATTACTCACTATCAAACACTGTCTAAGAGCAACTCTAGCAATGCTACCTAAATCAGACTACCTAAAAGTCGATTTAGATAGCTAGCTATTTTTCTACTACATATATGTTATTGTTGTCTCCAGCAGTACTACCTAAATTATGACACCCAAATTTAGTTTCTCAGTCAATGACTCCTCTCCCCTTTGGCATCTAGGAAGAACCAAAGCTAGGAGAATTGAAGCCGTGTTAGGGGAAGGTCGCCTGCGACGGGAAGGAACGCCGGGGCGTAGGGGCGACCACCTGCCGGGTGGACGGAGATCGTGCCGGGGCTGGCATCCCGCGGACGTTGGTGCTTGTTGGTTGCCGGTGGGAGCTATGGTTGCTGGTGGGAGCTAGGTCCGACGGTTGCTTGGGTCCGGCGGAGAAGGATGCCTCACCAAGAGGAAAGGCAGCGCCACGCCAGGGAGGAAGGCGTCGGGGTAGACCGCTCGTCGGAGGTGCCTGCTACTCACCCGCGGCCGCGGGCGGAGGAGGCCGTCGTGTGCCCGTGACCGCGCGCGAAGGCGGCCGTCGTGTCAGGGATGGCCTGTCATCAGGAAGAAGAGAGAGCAGAGGGAGCTCGCTTGCACCAGGATGGCCCACCGACGAGAAGAAGACACGCAGCCAGCTGGGCAGAGGGGCCGAACGCAAGAGGAGAGAGACGCACGTGCAGGTAGAGGAGAGGAGAATTTAGGTAGTAGATAACATCATGGAGTAGATTTTTTTGGCTCTACTACCTAAATAAATGATATGATATGTAGTGGGTTTCGGTAGCCTAGCTACTGAGTTGCTCTAGCCAAATTCGACCCTATAGCTAGATTTTCACATTAGATAAGTCTCAAGCCTTCATCATATCCGTTATGGTTGAGGAATCAAAGTGAGTTAAACCAACATTAGCCACTAATAATTAGGTGAATGTTTAGATCCACACTAGCTTGTAAGTTGTAACAATTTGGCCCAAATAAGACCTTATTTGACACTAGAAGATAGAGTAATGGCCTATTTACTTTTGTAAGTTGGAGAAGTCATTATTTGTCTTCCACTTATTTAATTTTTTATTTCTTTTGGCCAAATAGGACATGATCACTTTATGTTCTGGCTACTGTTAAATAAGCAATTATGTGGTGACGCATGTTGGTTTTTCATCCATGGTAACGAGGTAGTAGGTTACTTAATTTTGATGCGATGTCAAGACCGTTTTTCAAATCATGTTACAATGCATATCTCGTCTATAAAACCAAGCCAAGCACGAGAGAAAATCTTAAAAAAAAATGCATCTTTATACTTGGAGAAAACCGAAAAACAAAGGGGCATGCATGCTTACTTCCCAGACGCGGCGCATGAGTAGCAGCTATATCTGCTCCCACCAGCGCGGCGGCCGGAACCACCAGCCGCGGCAGAAGTGCACACCAAACCACTGCTCGCTCAGGTAGGCACCTCCTCGCCGGACCTCCAGCATGAACTGTCTAGTAGCCTCCTCGTCGTCAGCGAAATCAGCAAGTGCACGGTCGAACGCCGCGCGCGCGCGGGCGTCGTCGCCGAGCCTGACCTCGGCCAGGACGCACCGGGCGCGCACCTCGGCGTTCCGGGGGCACGCCGCCACGGCCGCGTCGGCCAGGGCGCGCGCGGGGGCCGCGCCGCCGTGCTCGATCTCGAACATGATGTAGTGGTACCACAGGGACGCCGCCCGGTCGTCGCCGCGCCCTTCCGCCTCGTTCCGGGCGCGCCACTCCTCGTAGAGCGCCCTGGCGGCGGAGGGGCCGGCGCCGCCGTCGTCCAGCTCCATGCTGGTCCAGGCGCCGTAGACGTGGGGGTAGTCGGCGCAGCGCGCGAGCGCGGCACGGAAGACGGGGCGCGCGCTGTCTACGCCGCCGCCGCTGCACTTGTACATGAAGTGGGCGTGCCCCGTCCAGCGGAACGACCGCCCGGGGTCGATCGACTCAAAGAACTCGAAGGAGCGCTGCCGCGCGGCCACCGTCGCCGCGTCGCACGGGCGCTCGTCCTCGTCCGGGGGCAATCTGCTAGGTGCGATCCCCATCACGGTGACGGCGACGGCGACGGCGACGGCAATTGATGGATCGCGTGGACACGCCGGCTTGTCGATCCGGATATATATACACACACATATATGCATATGCTTATCGATGTCGGATTGAACATTGAAGCCTATACCTTTACGGTTTGGAATCGGAATCTCTTTCGATTGCCACCAATTCTCATTTGATTTGTGTACGAGAAACAGGACGAGGAGCTCCTCGTCTTTCCACAGCTGCTGGGACAGCCACCGCGAAATTTCAGGCTCCTTCGCCTGCTTCAGGAACTCACCATCACCAATCCCTGAAAAGAACTCCATGGCTACCCACGCAGGTAGACAGGGTCGATCATAGCACGATGGAGCTGGTGCCAAATGTATTGGCAAGGGAATCAGATCATGAGCTCTACGACCACCAATAACATCTCTTCACATACAAACAAAATATCAATTGTTGATGCCCACAAAAAGAAACAAAGAATCCATTTTTCTGTAACGTATGTATGTTGAATCAACATAATCACATTGCTATGTACAGTTCAGTCTCTTTGGGCTCACGGTTTGACATGATCATCTTGGATACAGTATGTCATAGTGTATCCCTGTGTACGCTAAGGACACTGATGGGATTGCAGTACTCTTGCAAGAGTGTGAGACACACATGTCTTGGATGTGACCACTTCAAGGGAAAAGATATCTGGATTTGAATTCCAAGGGCATCTGTTAAGGCTGTAATTGCAAGATTATCAGCATATGATCGGCTCTGAAGAATCTGCGACCTGCAATACTGTTATCACAGTAACATATCAGAGGACAAGTAGTGTAGAAATAAGAAACAGCTCTTGGTGTGCAGAAAATGTCCAATTATGATGTACCTCTTCCAGAGTGGTGCCATCTTCTATCGGATGGAATGCCGCGAACTCCGGGTGAGTAAGAATCCAAGCAGTAGAAGCAATCCTAAGAAAGGAGAAAACTAGGAGAGAAAAAAACAAGTTGTCAAATAATTTTAAGGGGACAAAAATTGTTGTATAGTGTCTCATGTTTATGTCTTACTAGCTTCAGTCTCTTTGTAGTCTCCAAAGTACGTCAGAAGTAGCATCCTTCTGTAATTGCAGAAAACAGAATTCAGTCATCTAGTGAAAGATATTTGCTAGAGACATATCAAACAAGTCATTTTGAAACTTACCTATCTGCTCTGGTTTCAGTTTTCCAATTTTTTATTCTTTGCAGCAGCTCTTTGAAAGCCTGCTAGAAATAAAAAAAATGCTATGTTCACACATTTGTCTCCAAGCAGTTGTACATATATAGAATCTCTTAAGCAATCACAAATCGTATGTAGAATTGTAGAAACAATGTACTACAACAAAAATATTTTTTATTTCAACTCATGTGTGGTGAAATCAAAGAAACATAAGACGATTCATGCAAAGAGTTTCTTACTTGACAGTATCTGTTGAAGTCATCATACAGCCAGTGAAGGGTCATACATGCTGACGAGCACTACTAGAAACTCGAAATTCCCTGACGGTTTCGAATTACCTTGACGGTTTTTGTAAAAACCGTCAGGGTAAATAGAATTATCTTGACGGTTTTTGGAAAACACACAGGGAAATTAAATTACCGTCAGGGTAAATGAATTACCTTGACGGTTTCAGAAAAAACACACAGGGAAATTAAATAACCGTCAGGGAAATTTGTAATTAACCCGTGAGTGCACATAACAGTCAGGGAAATTGCCTAAACCGTCAGGGTAAATAGAATTACCTTGACGGTATTGTATTTTTTTTTGACGGTTATGAAATAAACCGTCAGGGTAATTACATGAACAACTTATTGTGGTGGGAGTAATAATCAGCAAAACAATTATTTTTTTCATCAATTATAGGATGTAATATCAAATAAAACATGAATTATTACATTTGTTTATTTTTTAAATTGTTAGACAGGACATACAGTTTAAGTTGTAGTATATTCATTATAAAATAAAAGAAAATAGATTATTTAATTGCATTATTTCATTTTTATTGTAAAGCAATTCAGCCCATGAAGAATTGTGGCCCAAGTCGCCCACCTGAAAAAGCCTAAATTGTATAGGCCCAGCCCACGATCCAACAAAGTATATAAGCAACACCTAAACCCTAACCCACTCGAACCTTCTCACTCACTCCCTCAGCCCGACGGCGCCGTGCGCCGTAGCCTTCGCCTTCGCCGCACGAGCGCAGTCACACACGAGAGGAGGCGAGCCGGAGGTCGGAGCTGTCCGCCGCAGCGCCGAGACGCCACCGGCTGCCGGCATCCCCGACCCCCCCCCGTCCGCCGTCCGCGGCTTCCGTGCAAAGCGGCGACCGACCTCCGTAGCTCCACGGAGGGTGCTGCGCCCGGCCGCACTCGGGCGAAGGCCGCCGGCCGGTGGCCCACGGCCCCCGTCCTCCAGGCCTCTGGCCCCGACGCGCTGGGCCCGGACGAGGCGCAGAAGTGCTCGCCGCCGGTGATGACACCGCGTACGGGCTCGACCTGAAGTGGCGGAGACAGGGCTGATCCACAAGATCCGCGGTGGATCTGGCTTACGGTGGATGGTGAGCTCCTCATCTCATATCCCCTTCCTTTTTTTTTGCGAGGATCTCATATCCCCTTCCACTCTGTGCTAGCCCTCGCTCACTCATTCTCGTAGTCCTAGGTCTTGGACAACAGCAGAGGCAACAGATCTCCTTCGAGCTTGAGGCGTGGATTCGCATGCCAACTGTGGCGCACCCCTCTGCTAGGTATCCCACCCCTCTATTCCCCTTCCCCTTCCCCTCCCGTTCCGAATATGCTGAATGGGTTGCAGTTTATTAATATGAGATACATAGTTTTTCCCTTTAGAAAAAAGTAATGAAACTGACATATTTTTTGGAGACACGCTCTCTCCCTCTTTTATGATTCATTTGTTATGTGCATCTTTAGATGGGTGAATAAAAATTCAAAGATAGCTGATATTTTAGGTTGGAGGCTCTGGAGATCTATTTTCTATTTGGTATGCAGAGTTCTTCTGAATCGGCAAGGCCTCTCTGTTCAATTTTATTAGATGTGAAGTACAATACTTAGCTGCTCTGCTTACTATGTTTAGTTTTACTATGGGTGATTACTATGACAATTGCTTTGCAAAATGCAGTAGGCCAAGAGTACTTAGCTGCTCTGCTTACTGATTGTGCTTGTTCTAATTGAATTGCAATCCTTAAAAATTAAATTCAGATGCACATGAGTTCTTCCAGTTGCACGAGACTCACTGAAAACTGAAAATTGATATGTGATTTTTGTACAGTTTTGTTTGTTTTCGAGAAAGAAAATGACATTGTAAGATTAGGCTACCATTGGACAAGACTGAATATTCTTATTCATTGCACTGTCCAGTCACTTCTAAATCTGGACGCTTTCTAAATATAGGTTATTGTTAGTCATGCACTTCTACTTTCCTAACTATGATCATGATCGATGCTCTCTTTTATAATCTGTCTGCTAATGTTAACACTTAACAATGATTTTTCCCAGGATTGACAATGCAATGGAGAATAGCCCCTGTTGTGCCTTTCTGTAGTAGTGTGCCTTCTGTGTTGGAGGATTGGAGTAAAGATGATAGGAAAATGCACGTGTCTGTTTTGCAGGATGTCCATCGCTGGACTCTTGCAAGAGGGTGAAGGTGAGATGATTGTGCCAGGCTAGACGGTTTGAACTCTGAGGCATGACAGGCATGCTGCGCAGCACTTCATCGAGATCACAATAGCAGGTGAGGGCGGTGGTGTTTAGAAATGTGCTGTTATTACTCATGTGGTAGCTCAGAATCAGGAATCAACTTTAGTGTGAAAAGAATCATAACAGGAACATTAGCATGCATAGGTACATTAGATTTGCAATATTCCTCTTGGTCTTTTAGATCTTGTTCAAGCTATATCATTGTCTATAGTGATGAAAATTGGATCATTGATTCTTAGTGCAATATTTCTATTACTGTAGCATGGCATATATACTGGTGATTCAGCATAATTTATTTTCTTTCTCGTATGTATGTTCATTTCAGAAATCAATGAGATATTGAAACAAGACCTCTTTGTAAACAAGACCTCTGCATCTTATACTTAGTTTGGACTTCTCATGTATTTTCTTATCTTGATGCAAACCTCTTTGTATGTAATGGATTTATGATAGACTGATCTATCTATCTATATTCATGACTGTATTATATTTATGTTGGTATCTTTCCATGATTCTATGTATATAATATTAAATATTTTTGTTTTTAATCGTATAGAAGATTTTTTTTTTGACATGTGGGGGACATTTCCCTGACGGTTTCACCCCGACAGGGAATATATTAACACCGACAAGGAAGTGTTTATTTTTTGACGGTTTGCTGACCGTCAGGTAAAATGCTGACCGTCAGGTAAATGATTCTTATATCCTGACGGTTTTACACCGTCAAGGAAAATAGTTTCCCTGTCGGTAGTCCTCATTTTTTGACGGTTCCTACCGTCAAGAAAAAATCATTTTCCCTGACGGTTTTCTATTTTCCTTGACGGTTTTCCACCGACAAGAAATCAAAATTCTATTTCCCTGACGGTGCACCGCCAGGGAAAATGCAATTACCCTGACGAGCCAGCCCTGACGGTTATTCCCTGACGGTGCACCGTCAAGAAAATGCAATTACCCTGACGAGCCAGCCCTGACGGTTATTCCCTGACGGTGCACCGTCAAGGAAATTAATTTTCCTATTTCCCTGACGGTTTTCCTATTTCCCCTGACGGTAATCGCACCGTCAGGGAATTTCGACTTTCCAGTAGTGGAGACATTTTCAATGGCACATAAAAGCCGATTCTCTTCAAGGGTATTATCATCATCAAGAACAAGTTCCTGTAGAAGAGTTAAACAAAGATATAATTTTAAAAAACTTATGTAAAGAAAGAGAATATCATATGGTAAATCCTAAATAGGGTTAGGAATATAACCAGGTAGGCGTATATGAAACTCCTGTAGAAGCACTCTCCATCTCCAAGCACTATACGGAATGATAAATAGAACTTGCAAAGTTTCTCTACGACTAACTTCTCGATGATATTATAGTGGTCTTGTGCTTGAGAGATAAGAATTCTCTGCACAAACACAAATAAAATACAGTTTGAATTGTGATATTTATGG
Source organism: Themeda triandra (assembly GCA_018135685.1). Classification (NCBI taxonomy): domain Eukaryota; kingdom Viridiplantae; phylum Streptophyta; class Magnoliopsida; order Poales; family Poaceae; genus Themeda; species Themeda triandra. The sequence goes on along the minus strand of JAENPR010001256.1, from coordinate 173,739 downwards.
TTCCAAAATATGATTTTTCATAATTCAAAGGTTCAATCTAGGATACCACAGTTGTTGTTGTCAAATATCTGTTTCCATAGAGTTGCACAAAGAAAATAACATTAAAAGCGACCATGAGCAGAAATGGCATACTTCAGCAAGATATTATATCAACTAAAATAGGGCATTTTACTCATAAACCATGTGGAAACTTATCACCGACCTAAATGTTCTCTATTTAGAAAACATATTTCGCCATGGCAGAGCTATAGAATGCAAAAATGCATACAGGCACAACCTTTCATTGTTGAAAGGTTTTTTTCTGATCTGAACTAACCTTTTCACGGACATGCAGATTCTTCATATCTTTGTCAATAAGTAGATCAATAAACCCACAGCATTCAAATAAACGTTTGAGAAGTGATGTACTCTTCTGTAAGAAGTCTGGTTCTCGTTCCTGCCATGAGGTCAGCCCATATTACAAATAGGTAAGGATTTGTAATTTCCAATTCAAAATATTTTATAACATATTTGTTCAGGTTACCAAATTTCTGTTCACATAATTGACTCTACTTTTTTTTGCGAGTGCACATAATTGACTACAGCAGTAGTACAGAGTTTTATACAGGAGTACACTTAATATTACTCCCTCCGTCTCTAAATACATGACCGTAGAAAACCGTGTTTCCCTCACAAACACGCATCCCGGGCGTCATGTATTTTGAGACGGAGGGAGTACTTAATATATGTTTAGGAATACGCTACCAGTCCTTTTGTTCGCATAATTGACTCTACATAATACAGAATTGTATACAGGAATACACTTCATAATTGACTCTACATAGTCATATGCCAGAATACACTGAAAAGAAATCGTAAGAATTTATTCATGGACTGGCAGTCATAAGATATTTGTTCAGGAACATGATACCGGTCTTTTTGTTCGCATAATTGACTCTACAGAATACAGAGTTGTATACAGGAGTACACTTCATAATTGATTCTACAGAGTACACAATTGTATACAGGAATGGACTTCACAATTGACTCTGCATAGTCATATACCAGTATATACTGAAAAGCAATCAAAGAATTTGTTCATGGACTGATAAGCAGTCATAAGAAGCAATCATCAAACTGATATCTGGTCCTCCAGCTCTTCTATTAAGAAGAACAGCATATGACATTTGATCACAGTAGAACCAGGGCAACACAAAAACAACAGAATTGGGGGTAAAAGATGTGAGGACAAACCTCCTGACTGCTCAGTTGCAGCCATGGACGCGAGATGAACTTCCAGACGCTGGATGCTTTCAGATTTCCAACACCAATCTCCTTAAGCCCATCTTTCTTGCCTTCTTCGGCCTCTGATTTCTTGTACTCCTTGTTGTCGACGTGACAAGCCACTGCCAGGTACTCTTCTTGGCGTTCTTGCTCTCCCCTCTTCTTGCAGGAAGTGGTGGCGGCGGTGGCCAGGAGCAGTTTCGTGGTCGTTGCCAGACCGCCGGAATTCGAGGAGGCAGCGGCCGCATTTGGGGCGTCGCGGTTCTTGGCGCCCTCAGCACCCAATTCTTTGGAACTTCCACCATCTGGGGAGGACGAATTGAGGCACGATGGGGCGGCGGCGTTCGCCTGAAGGAGCACCGGGGACTTCTTGGCCGCCTGCTCTGGCCCAGGCTGTTGCGCTCGGTGTAATGCCCGTAGCAGCGGCGGGTCGACCGCAACGTGAGCGAAGACAGCAGAATTCCCAGCGAACCCTGATGCCGGCGAGGAAAGCCCTCCGCCTTGGCGTGCTTTGTATTTCTTCTTAATTAAAACGACGATGTCCCGGATGTGCTACAGGTTCGGCACTTATGTGCGATTACCGGCACTGGTCAACTGGGCCCACAAGTCATACAAACGATATAAAACGTAAACAACAGGAGTACGCTATCTGAACGTGGTCACGGCTTCTTCAGTCGACGTCACTCCTGGATGGTTGCTTTGGCGGTGTGACAGCTTCCCCCGAGCGGCAGCGTGTCCCCAGGCTGGTGCAGAGGGAAAACGCCGACGCACGACGAGTAGTCCTCCCATGTCGTGGCCTGATCAGGTAGCCCGTGCCAATGCAGCTTCACTTGTGGTACAGCAGAATTGCCCTTCTTCATCATGCCGTGCTCGACGATCTCCCTGGGAGAAGTATCAGCGGCCTCAATATCTGTTAGCACTGGTAGAGTATCGATGACTGGAGAGTAATGAGCAGTGTAAGGTTTCAGTTGGCTTATGTGGAACACTGGGTGGATTTGAGCGTCAGCCGGTAGGTCAAGCTTGTATGCCACTTTCCCAATCCTTGCCAGAACAGTGTAGGGGCCATAGAATTTGAATGCCAGCTTGGGGTATGGGCGATTGGCCACACTGGACTGAGTATATGGCTGTAACTTTAGCAGGACCTTCTCTCCCACTTGAAACTCAAAGTCTCTGCGCTTCTTATCTGCTGACAGCTTGAACTTGTTTTGAGCTCTGTGCAAGTGTTCCTGCAGAGCTTGTAACTGTTGTTCCCTATTCTGAACATGCTCAGCCACTGACATAGTAGTGCTGGGTGGGATGGAAGGGACAGAACCCAGATTTGGTTCATAGCCATATAGAGCTTGAAAAGGAGTTGAACCCAGAGAAGAATGAACTGAGGTATTATACCATAACTCTGCTAAAGAAAGCCAGGATTTCCAACTTTTAGGGGAATCATTGACTGCACACCTGAGGTACATTTCCAGACATTGGTTCACCCTTTCTGACTGTCCATCAGTCTGAGGGTGGTAAGCCGAGCTGTATTTGAGATCCACTTTATATGAGTTGAACAGTTCCTTCCAGAATTTGCTGACAAATATAGTATCCCTGTCAGACACAATAGATGAAGGCAATCCATGGAGCTTGACTATGTAGTGAAAGAATGCTTGAGCAATTGTCTCTGCCGTATAAGGATGTTTGAATGGTAGGAAGTGAGCATATTTTGTCATTCTGTCAACCACAACCAATATCACACTATATCCCTCAGATTTGGGCAGGCCCTCGATGAAATCCATAGTGAGGTCCTTCCATATGCCAGTTGGGACAGGCAGGGGTTGTAGCAAACCCATGGGTTGTTGCAAAGAGTGTTTGTCCTGCTGACAGACATTGCACTGCTTCACTAAGGCCTCAACATCGCCTTCATTCCTTTCCAAGCAAAGTGTCTCTTCAATCTATAGTAAGTTGTTGCTTGTCCGAATGCCCCCCCCCCCCCCAAAGCACTAGAGTGACAGACATATATCAACTTTGTCTCAGTGTTGAGTTGGCTCCTATCCAAACCTTGCCTTTGGACCAGATGAGTCCCTTGTCAAGACTGTATCCCCGAGCATTTGGGCTGGACATAGCCAGTTGTTTGAAAAGGTCCTGGGCCTGAGGATCAGTAGCATAGGAATTGAGAACTTCCTGCAACCAGAGTGGTTGAGCTGAGGACACAGCTTGAATTGCCAACAAATGACCCATTCTTGACAGTGCATCTGCTGCAATGTTTTCTTTGCCTCTCTTATATACTATCTTGAATGATAATCCCATCATTCTGGCCATAGCTTTTCTTTGTATGTCAGAATATAGGTTCTGTTCTTGAAGATATGCCAGAGATTTGTGATCTGTTTGGATAATGAACTCCCCTATCTCTAAATAATGCCTCCATTTATCCACTGCCATGATGAGTGCTAAGAATTCTTTCTCATAAATGCTAAGAGCTCTATGTTTCTCCCCTAAAGCCTTGCTGAGATAAGCCACTGGTTGGCCTTTCTTAACACTGCACCAATTCTATTGTGGCAAGCATCTGTCTCCACAGTAAAAGGAATCTAGAAATTGGGTATGCTCGGCACTGGTGTAGTAGTCATGGCATGTTTCAGCTATTCAAAAACAGCTTGTGCTTGAGGGTTCCAGGCAAAGGTCTTCAGCTTCAGTATATTTGTCAAGGGCTTTGCCATGATTCCATATGCTTTGACAAACTTCCTATAGTACCCTGTGAGGCCTAGAAAACCCCTAAGTTTAGTCATCGACTATGGTACGTGCCATTTTAACATATCTTCAATCTTCCTTTTTGTAGTAGAAACTCCTTGGGCGATATGATGTGTCCCAAATATTCAAACCGATCTTGGGCAAATGTACACTTGGATTCTTTCAAGTACAACTTGTGCTTTGTGAGGGCTTCAAATACCATTTTCAAGTGTTCCAAGTGTTCTTAAAAGTTGGAGCTGTAGATAAGAATATCGTCCAGAAATACCATAGCAAATTTCCTGAGGAATGGTTTAAGGATCTCATTCATAAGACACTGGAAGGTAGCAGGTGCATTTGTTAACCGAAAAGGCATAACCTTGAACTGATAATGGCCTTGATGTGTTTTGAAGGCAGTTTTAAACTCATCCGCAGGCATGATCCTGATTTGGTGGTAGCCTGCTCTCATGTCCAACTTGGTGAACCATTTAGCTCCTGATAATTCATCCAAAATTTCATCAGTTACAGGCATAGGGAATCTATTCTTGATTGTGAGGTCACTGAGTTTCCTGTAATCTACATAGAATCTCTAGGATCCATCTTTCTTTTTCACTAGAATCACAGGGGATGCAGAAGGACTATGGCTATGTGTGATCATTCCTGTTTCCAGTAGCTCTTGCACTTGATTCTCAATCTCTGTTTTGTGGACAAGGGAATAATGATAGGGTCTAGCATTAATGGGTGTATATCCAGGAACCAATGGTATAGCATGATCATATACTCTTGGTGGAGGCAGGCACTTAGGATCAGTAAAAAATCCTTATACATGGCAATGAGGTGCTGCAACCCATCAGGATGCTCCTTTGTTTTGACTGATGGTGGCTGTGGCTCAGACACCACCTGATCCACCACAGCAAGGGCCCAGATATCATTGCCTTGGGAGGCTTGGTACAATTGTGTGACAGATATGGGTGCTGCTTGCAGATCCTGGTCAGTGACCCCTTGTAAACAAATTTGTTTACCTTGTTCTTCAAATTGGATGGTGTTCTTGTGCCAATCAAATTGTACTGGACTATGTGATTTTAGCTAGTCACATCCTAGTATAGCATCATATGGTTCCATCTCCAGCACAATCATGTCTGTTCTGAAACTTTGTCCTTTGCAGTAGCACTGCAGGTTGGGTACCATGCTCTTGGTAGTCAGGTTAGAGCCATTTGCTAGTTTTACCCTCCTTGGAGCAATAGGTACTAATTGTAGCCTTGCCATCTTGACAAAATTGGCACTGGTGAAGCTGTGAGTGCTTCCCCTGTCAACCAGGATCAAAATGATCTTATCTTTTACCCTTGTTCTAAGCTTGATACAGTCTGCCTTGTCCAGTGTAGACAGGGCATTGAGTGACAGTTGATGAAACTCCTCCTGCAACACATCTTCAGCAGCCAGCTCATTTAGAGCCACATCTGTGAGTTCTCTATCCAGATCATTGACTACAATAGCATTCAATTTGGGCGTGTTCCTGGTGTCCGAGCACAAACTTTTCACCACAATTGAAGCAAAGGCCATTTGCCTTTCTATGATCCCTTAACTGCATGTCAGTCATGGGTCCAGTTCCTGGTATTGGTGCTTTGCCCTCCTGTTTGTTCTGCTGGTATGGCCTATACTGATATGGATTTCTCTGATACTTCAGCCTCTTCCTCTCCAGTATTTGCTCTTGAACCAAAGCTAGTTTAGAGGTTTTGAGTACTGTAGTTGGCATTGGAGCCTCTACTGTGCCTCTGATCTCCTCTTTCAATCCCCTCATGTATTGTCCAGTGAAGAAAATATCATCATAATGGGCATTGTGCATAGTCACACTGTATTGCAAGTTCTGGAATTGGTCTGGATATTCTTCCACTGAACTTGACTGTTTAATGTCTTGCATCACATTCAAGGAAGACCTGAGATCATCAAATCCAAACTCCTCCAAGATTACCATGCAGAAGTGGGTCCAGCTATTGAGTCTGTTTTTCTGCTTGAAAGCCTGGTACCACTTAGCTGCTTTTTCCTTCAAATGAACTCTGGCTGCTGTTATCCACATTCCCTCAAGAATTTGATACAACTCAAAGTAATCTCTGCAGTCATCTAACCACACTTTTGGATCCTTGCCATAAAAATTTGGGAAATCCATCTTAGGCATTATCTGCTTTGGCAATCTGCCTTCCCCATAATTCTCATAATCTCTCCTCTCCTTGGCAGGCTCAGGATGTGATTCCTTCTTAGGAGGCTCAGCAATCTTCACTGATTTTCCCCTGTATGGATCAGGAGGTACTTCTTTCTTGTAAGGCTTAGCACTGAACTGATAATCACTCTTCAGAGGTTGGGAAGGTTCTGCCTTCTCCTCATCTTCCCTTTTAGCTTGGGCTCTGCAAAGACATTGTGGAACGATCCATGATCTTCAGATAGCAAAGAATCCAGATCCTCTTCATCAAAGACTAGTCCTTTATCAAATCTTGGTGGTTCCTCCTGTTTAGCAGCTAATTCCATCTGTCTTAGTGTCACTCTGCCAATTGCATCACCATTCAACTGCACTTGCTGGGCAATGGTATGCTACTCTTTGGAGTATTCATCCATGACAGAGCCTTGAAGGTCCATTTGAGCCTTCATCAGCCTCTGGGTGGCGCTCATATCTTTCTGGGCAACACTCATCTCATCGATGGATGAAAACAGGAGATCCATGTTCTTCTGCAGTTGCTCCCACCTCGAGCTCTCTTCATCTGTGGTGCGAGTCATGTTGTCAATAATCAGCTTGGTCTGGTCAGATGATTTGACCGCGCCTTTCCTCTTTGGACCTGTGGTGACTCCCACTGATCAACCAAGAGAAACTCCTAGATGCAATCACACCACTGAAACAAGTTTGGAACTAATCCTCCCCTCTAGTTACCCGTGAAGCCTCCACCGCCTAGGAGTGTAGCTACGCTCCTGGAAGCCTTGCAACCCTTGCTGTAGAACACTCCCCCTCCTTACGCCACCGCACCGAGAAAACGGATTGACTCCAGGGATTTTACGCCAGAACAAACGTCCAGCAACCGCTGTCTACCGCTTAATCGGGCAAAGATTTGAGAGAAACTCACGAACTTGACCACGCTCCCGCCGATTCCTGCTCCGGAATTGTGTCGAACACCTGGAGGGTGTAAGAAGCAGGGTGTACCTCCGGGGGGAATCGAACCGATCTGGAGGTGGAGGCTGGTGGTGGTGGTGGTAGTGTTGTCACGGTTGTGAGGATCCGCGATGAGCTGGAGGTGGAGGTGGTGGTGGAGGTCGTCGCGACTGATACTCGCCGCAGCGGCAGGTAATTGGCGGCGGAGCAGAGCAATGAACTCCGATCCCACGCGCCGAGGAACGATGGCTCTGGATACCAAGTGTAATGCCCGTAGCAGCGGCGGGTCGACCGCAACGTGAGCGAAGACAGCGGAACTCCCAGCGAACCCTGACGCCGGCGAGGAAAGCCCCTCCGCGTTGGCGTGCTTTGTATTTCTTCTTAATTAAAATGACGATGTCCCAGATGTGCTACAAGTTCGGCACTTATGTGCGATTACAGCCACTGGCCAACTGGGCCCACAAGTCATACAAACGATATAAAACGTAAACAACAGGTGTACGCTATCTGAACGTGGTCACGGCTTCTTCAGTCGATGTTACTCCTGGATGGTTGCTTCGCCAGATTCGACACTCGGCACCGGCTTCCCGCGCGAGCTCAGGTCGGTTCTTGACGGCGGGCCTTGCTGCTGCGGCGGCGCCTCGCGGGAGCACGGATCGTTTCTTGCCGTCGCGATCGGTGTCGGTGGCGGTGGTGGAGGCGACTTGCGCGAGCACGAACTGCGTCTCGGCCTCGTGGTCGACGGCGGGCCCTGCTTCTTGCAGCTGCACAGGCTCCTCGTGCTCAAGTAATTCCTTGGCGTCACGGTCGCCGGGCGGGCGGCAGCGAAGGCGGCGGGGGCGTCTCGCGCGAGCACGAACTGCGTCTCGGCCTCGTGGTCGGCGGCCCTGCTTCTTGCGGCTGCACGGGATCCTCAAGTAGTTCCTTGGCGTCGTGGTCGCCGGCGGCAGCGGCGGCGGTGGGGGCGTCTTGCGCGAGCACGAACTGCATCTCGGCCTCGTGGTCGGTGGCGGCGGCCCTGCTTCTTGTGGCTGCACGGGCTCTTCAAGTAGTTCCTCGGCATCGCGGTCGCCGGCGGCGGCGGGCCTTGCTGCGGCGGCGCCTTGCGCGAGCACGGACCGTTCCTTGGTGTCGTGGTCGGCGGCGGCGTCTTGCCCTTGCGCGAGCAGGAACAGATTCTTGGCCTCGCCGTCGGCGGCAGCGGCGGCGGGCCTTGCTGCGTCCGGCCGCACGGGCTCCTCCTTGGGCCGTTTCTTGGCATTGCCGTCGGAAGTGGCCCGCCTGGTGGCTTCCTACCGCTTCTTGGAAGATGGCCTTTGCTGCGGGCCGCGGGGAACCGCCATTTTTTTCGCTGAAAAATTTCAAGAAGGCAAGCCTGCAATGGACAGGGCGGCTGCGGGACTGCGGATATATATATGGGCCGAAAGCCCATCGAACACACAAGTTTGTGGCGGTGACCGATTGGAGCAATCACGTGAACAAGCCCAAATAACCCGAAATGTTAAGTTTTCAAAAATTTGTCTAGATACTTTTACATGGGAAATATTTTTTATTTGCATTTTTTCATGTACAAATATTTAGATAAAATTTTGAAACTTTTTTTATGATTTTTTATTATTTTTGTAAAATTATTTATGGTTTGATTACTTCATGAAGTTTCAATGAGGGATTAAGCCCAAAAGTGTGCCCTGGCTTCCAGGTTCGATAGACCTCGGCTCGCAATGAACACCCAAGTTTAGGGTCTATTTAGTAGAGCTCCAAGTTAGAAAAATAGATCTAGAGCACCAGCTCTATCATAGAAACTACTGTTCGGAAGAGCTCCACTATATATGAATCTGGATTCATATGTTATTATTTTGTAATTAGTGATATGATGGGTAATTTTAGCCCAATACAGAAATCCATGAGTTTTGAGAGCCTGGTTGATATGCTCCACGAAATCCATAGATCAGGAGTGAGATTCATTTTTTGGAGGAGATAATGCATGTTCGATGAAGACAGACCAGCGTGTTTCCACGTGCACGAGGGAAGAGGAACGATCACAATAGAAATCGAAGGGCATCTAGTAGACAACCCACCCCCACCATAGGAATGAGAGGCGGGAGGATGATTTGAGAGCCCTCTCAAATTTGAGTTTCCTAGTACAAGCCCTACTAAAGCTCTTTTTTTGGTTTAGGCTCTCAAATATATAGTTTTTGAGGACTCAAGTAGGGACACTGAAAGTTGCTCTTAGCTCCTTCGCATCAGTGCTAGTGGTGGCATGACGCTTTGATTGCTGTTGCTGGCACCGTGAGGGTTTGGCCGAGTGTAGAGTGTAGAGAAAGAGGAGACATGCGATGATAGGGAACTAAATGGGTTCATCTTCGGATGGCTGAACACTACGTGAAAAAAGCACTGTAAGAGCGCTTGGCCATTTCTAGTAGGGGCGGCTCGTGATGCAGCCGCCCCTACAGTGGCTGGCGCGGGGAGGCTGGCGGCCAGATCACCAGCCGCCCCTGCTAATGCACTGTAGGGGCGGCTGGTGATCCAGCCGCCCTTACTATAGGCCTGTAGTAGGGGCGGCTGGTGATCTAGCCGCCCCTACAGTGGTTTTTCACAAAATTAGTTAAAAAGAGGCACCAAATTATCTCAAATGAAAAACTTTTGAATACAAGATAGTTCTATCTCATCAAGATACATATTTCATACATAGAAAATTTTTGCATTTGGAAAAGTTTTAGCAAACTCTTCTCACACGGATTGAAAATCCAAGGCGAGACTTGGTCAACCCTAGTCAAACGAGGTACCAAATGACCTCAAATGAAAAACTTTTGAATACAAGATAGTTTTGACTCATCAAGATACATATTTCATACATAGAACACTTTTGCATTTGGAAAAGTTTTAGTAAACTCTTCTCACGGGGTTTGAAAATCCAGGCGAGACTTGGTCAACCCTAGTCAAAAGAGATACCAAATGACCTCAAATGAAAAAAATTTTGAATACAAGATAGTTTTGTCTCATCAAGATACATATTTCATACATAGAACACTTTTGCATTTGGAAAAGTTTTAGTAAACTCTTCTCACAGGGTTTGAAAATCCAGGGCGAGACTTGGTCAACCCTAGTCAAACGAGGTACCAAATGACCTCAAATGAAAAACTTTTGAATACAAGATAGTTTTGTCTCATCAATATACATATTTCATAGATAGACCATTTTTGCATTTGAGGAAGTGTTGGTAAACTCTAGTCACAAATTCTTGAATCCCACACAGACTTAATGAAACTTCATACGGACGAGTGGATTTAGAACTACACTTTCGCAACGCTTCGTCGAATGCAAAAATGACCTTTGTATGAATTGTTCGTCTTGACGAGTAGATCAAACTTGATGTTCATGACTTTTCGAGGTGGGCCCGTCTAGGGGGTCGAAAATCCGCGTCTAGCCGTGAAAAACTGAAGTTTCAAAGTTTGAGTGGTCCAAACAATCCCAGATGAAAAGATGAAAATTGGAGAAAATATGTATCTTGATGAGTGGATCAAACTTTCTGTTCATCACTTTTGCATCTGAGGCCATCTAGGGTCCGGTCAACGTGTATTTTCTAAAAAAAGAGAGGTTTGACTTGGTCAACCTAGGTCAAACGAGGCACCAAATGACCTCAAATGAAAAACTTTTGAATACAAGATAGTTTTGTCTCATCAAGATACATATTTCATATATAGAACACTTTTGCATTTGGAAAAATTTTAGTAAACTCTTCTCACAAGGTTTGAAAATACAAGGCGAGACTTGGTCAATTCTAGTCAAACGAGGTACCAAATGACCTCAAATGAAAAACTTTTGAATACAAGATAGTTTTGTCTCATCAAGATACATATTTCATATATAGAACACTTTTGCATTTGAGGAAGTGTTGGTAAACTCTAGTAATAAATTCTTGAATCCCGCACAAACTTAATGAAACTTCATGCGGGACGAGTGGATTTAGAACTACACTTTCGCAACGCTTCGTCAAATGCAAAAATGACCTTTGTATAAATTGTTCGTCTTGACGAGTGGATCAAACTTGATGTTCATGACTTTTCGAGGTGGGCCCGTCTAGGGGGTCGAAAACCCGCGTCTAGCCGTGAAAAACTGAAGTTTTAAAGTTTGAGTGGTCCAAACAATCCCAGATGAAAAGGTGGCCATTGGAGACAATATGTATCCTGATGAGTGGATCAAACTTGATGTTCATCACTTTTGCATCTGAGGCCATCTACGGTCCGTTCAACGTGTATTTTCTCGAAAAAGAGAGGTTTGACTTGGTCAACCTAGGTGAAAAGAGGTACCAAATGACCTCAAATGAAAAACTTTTGAATACAAGATAGTTTTGTCTCATCGAGATACATATTTCATACATAGAACACTTTTGCATTTGGAAAAGTTTTAGTAAACTCTTCTCACAGGTTTGAAAATCCGGGGCGAGACTTGGTCAACTCTAGTCCAACGAGGTACCAAATGACCTCAAATGAAAAACTTTTGAATACAAGATAGTTTTGTATCATCAAGATACATATTTCATAGATAGACCATTTTTGCATTTGAGGAAGTGTTGGTAAACTCTAGTCACAAATTCTTGAATCCCACACAGACTTAATGAAACTTCATGCGGACGAGTGGATTTAGAACTACACTTTCGCAACGCTTCGTCGAATGCAAAAATGACCTATGTATGAATTGTTCGTCTTGACGAGTGGATCAAACTTGATGTTCATGACTTTTCGAGGTGGGCCCGTCTAGGGGGTCGAAAATCCGCGTCTAGCCGTGAAAAACTGAAGTTTCAAAGTTTGAGTGGTCCAAACAATCTCAGATGAAAAGGTGGCCATTGGAGAAAATATGTATCTTGATGAGTGGATCAAACTTGATGTTCATCACTTTTGCATCTGAGGCCATCTAGGGTCCAGTCAACGTGTATTTTCTGAAAAAGAGAGGTTTGACTTGGTCAACCTAGGTCAAACGAGGTACCAAATGACCTCAAATGAAAAACTTTTGAATACAAGATAGTTTTGTCTCATCAAGATACATATTTCATATATAGAACACTTTTGCATTTGGAAAAGTTTTAGTAAACTCTTCTCACAAGGTTTGAAAATACAAGGCGAGACTTGGTCAACTCTAGTCAAACGAGGTACCAAATGACCTCAAATGAAAAACTTTTGAATATAAGATAGTTTTGTCTCATCAAGATACATATTTCATATATATAACACTTTTGCATTTGAGGAAGTGTTGGTAAACTCTACTCATAAATTCTTGAATCCCACACAGACTTAATGAAACTTCATGCGGGACGAGTGGATTTAGAACTACACTTTCGTAACGCTTCGTCAAATGCAAAAATGACCTTTGTATGAATTGTTCATCTTGACGAGTGGATCAAACTTGATGTTCATGACTTTTCGAGGTGGGCCCGCCTAGGGGTCGAAAACCCATGTCTAGCCGCGAAAAACCGAAGTTTCAAAATTTGAGTGGTCCAAACAATCCCGATGAAAAGGTGACCATTGGAGAAAATATGTATCTTGATGAGTGGATCAAACTTGCTATTCATCACTTTTGCATCTCGAGGCTATCTAGGGTCCCAAAAACACGGTCAAAGTGCCATTTTTTTAAAAAACCCATTATTCAATTTTTTATAATTCAAAATTATTTCTTTTTCTTTTTACTAAAATGTTTTTACTGAATTTAATATATATTATTTTTTAAGAATTATTGGACATTTTTTCCCTATTTTTTAAGTTAATACTTTTTTTTATTTTTATGAATTTATTTAAAAAAAAGCACCGTAAGGGCGGCGGCTCCTCGCCGCCCTTACAAAGGGTGCCGCCCCGACATAAAGGGATCTCGCCTTCCTGGGCCTCCCGCCAATGCTAAGTCTGGGGCGATTTCTTCTCCCACGACGCCGTCAGGCTGCCGAAATCCACCGCGCCGCCGAGCCCAAATCCACCGCGCCGCCGTCGCCTCCTGGAACCTCTGCTGCCTCCTCGCCCTCCTGGATCCTCCTCCGCCTCGCCCCCTCCTGGCCGGAGCTCTCCTCCGCACGGCCGACGCGCTAGGGTTTCCCGCCGCCGCCGCTAACGCGCGCGCGCCAACCCTGGCCCGTCTTCTCCGCCGCCGGCGGCCGAGGGGAACCGGCCGCCGGTCCCCGTGCTCGCGTCTTCGTGCTCTCGCCCCCACCTCTCCGTCCTCCCGTCCCCCCGCGCGCATGAAGACCGCCGCGGCGGCTAGGGTTTCCGCCGGCGCCGCCACCGCGCGCACGGAACCCCGACCCCTACCTCCTGCGCCGCCACCGCCGGCCGAGGGGAAACCCTAGGGTTCCCTCTACCGGTCTCGTGCCCGCCGTCTTCGTCGTCATCCCCACCTCTGCATCCTCCTCACCGGCCATAGCTCCGGCGCCAAAGGTACCACGCCCACCTTCCTCTCTCCCTCAAAGGTACCACGCCCACCTTCCTCTCTCCCTCTTTCTTTGTTCATGGTCACTGTGATGTGCCCCTGGGATGATGTTGTTCATGCCATGTTCATGTGCTTGATGCTGGTCATGGTCATCTGAGATGTGTTCATGTTCATGGTCATGTGCTAGATGATGTTGAGCCCGAGGCTGTTAATGTGCTAGGTCACTGTCATGGTCATTGTCATTCTCCTATATGCTGTCAGTTAATTTCTATCAGCTTGTATGCTGTCAGTTAATTTCTGTCAGTTAATCCTGATCATGAGCTTCAGCTTGTGTCTGCCATACTGCTTGATTCTGTCAAATGTTTATGCTGAAACGTTGATACATAGTACACTGTCATGTTCAGGCTTTGTTTTGACATAGTGAAGCTGAAGCAAACCTACTGTTCTGTGTTTGCTTGATAGGAGGATCTGAATGCCTCTACTGCTACTTCATTCAAGTAGTTAAATGTTCATTCAAGTAGTGAATTGCATCTCTAACACTGTCTATGCTTAGCTAAATATTCATTTCTCTATTTTGAACTGTCCTAGTTTGTTAACTGATATGTCAACTGATATGTTGTGAACCAGTTTCTATTTTGTACATGTCAGTTAACTGACATATCAGTTAACTGACATATCAGTTAACAATACATGCCATCTTTAACATATCAGTTAATGCCATGTCAACTGCAAAAATCACAGGTTCTATTTTGTGAATGTGAACCAGTTTGCTCTATCTGTCTGAACCAGGTTCTATTTTGTCAAAACTGAACCTGTTAACTTACTTTGCTTTTGCTACTGTCGAAACTATCAAAACTGAACTTGAGCAATTTTGATTCCATGCTTTCTCCAATTTGAGCATTGTCATCATATCTGCTTGTTAAACTGAACCTGTCATTTTGCTATCTTCTACCTGCCATAAAACTGAACTACTCCTAAAAGTTTGTGGCATCAGTTGCTATCATTGTCTACACCTACTACTTGTTTTATCTTATGGCTGCATGTGGATCAGGAGGCAACTGCCTACTACTTGCTTAACTGAAATACACTTGTCTTAACTGAAATACAACTTGGCTAAACTGAAATACAACTTGGCTTAACTACTTGTTGCTGCTATATACTTATTGCTGCTATATACTACTTGTTGTCTAGATTGATTTAGTACTTGCCAATGAAATACACCTATCATTTGGCAGGCTTACTGTCATGGTCTACACCTACTGTCCTCTACTCCTCTCCTCTACTACTTCTCTATACTACTGTCCTCTACTCCTCTCCTCTACTCCTCTCCTCCACTACTTCTCTATACTACTATCTACTACTTTTTGAGGCAATCATCATGTTGAGCCCGAGGCTGTTATGATCTGATAATATTTTGCTGAGGCATAAGGCATGTGGAATGATGTTTTATTTTGATGCTACTGTAATTCTGAGGCATGAGGCATGTGCAGTGATGTTTTGTTTTGATGCTACCATAAATCTGAGGCATAAGGCATGTGCAATGATGTTTTATTTTGATGCTACCATAAATCTGAGGCATAAGGCATAAGTCACTTGTTTATCCTGTCCTGTTTATCCAGCTGTCTTACTACTACTACTACTACTACTACTACTGTCTTTCTAAATGTTCATGGTCACTTGTATGCTGTCCTGTTTATCCTGCTGTCTTACTACTACTACTACTGCTGATGAGGGTCACTTGTTTATCCTGTCCTGTTTATCCTACTGTCTTACTACTACTACTGCTGCTGTCTTTCTAAATGTTCATGGTCACTTGTATGCTGTCCTGTTTATCCTGCTGTCTTACTACTACTACTACTTGTCTTATGCCAATGATGAGGGTTTTTAAATACTGAGCACCTGCCTTATGCCAATGATGAGAGTTTTTATATACTGAGCACTTGCCTTATGCCAATGATGAGAGTTTTTATATACTGAGCACTTGCCTTATGCCAATGATGAGGGTTTTTATATTCTGAGTACTTTCCTTATGCCAATGATGAGGGTTTTTTTCTCTCCTCTGTCTTCTCCTTTGTTTTGCCGATGATGAGATTGTCTAAGTCCATTCTTTGTATGGAATATGAGCTGATGATCAGGAACTTGTGAGCAACTTGGCATCGTTACCAGCCGCCCCTACAGTGCCTTTTTCTCTGTTCTCTGTTCTCTATTTTGATGCCTTGATGCTCCAAGTTCTTGATCAAATGAGGCTAGACATGTTTCTGAGACCTTTTTTAAACCTTTCCCTCTCCACACTTCTCTTCCTTCCTTCCTCTCTCATCCTCTCTCTTCTCTTCTTCTTCTTCTTCTACTACTACTACTACTACTACTTAGTACTAGGACTACTAGTA
Organism: Themeda triandra; assembly: GCA_018135685.1. Classification (NCBI taxonomy): domain Eukaryota; kingdom Viridiplantae; phylum Streptophyta; class Magnoliopsida; order Poales; family Poaceae; genus Themeda; species Themeda triandra. The sequence goes on along the minus strand of JAENPR010001256.1, from coordinate 157,848 downwards.
CTACTACTAGGACTACTACTACTACTACAACAACTTAGTACTAGGACTACTAGGACTACTACTAGGACTACTAGTACTCATACTAAAGCACACTTTATTCCTTGCCTCTGTTAGAACAAATCACGTGATGGCGGAGTCTCCATTGTGGATTCAGGACATATGTCACTAAGTTATATGATTCACTTTGATATTATATGATTCAGGACATATGTCACTAAGTTATATGATTCAGAACTTTATTCCTTGACATTATATATGCTGTGCTGTGCTGGAAATGAATTATTGCTATTTATTATTTTTTTTTACTGAAAATTCACTGTAGGGGCGGCTCTTGATTGAGCCGCCCTTACTACACGACCACTGTAGGGGCGGCTGGTGTTCCAGCCGCCCTTACTATGGCCGTGTAGTAAGGGCGGTTGGATCACCAGCCGCCCTTACTGTGGCCGTGTAGTAAGGGCGGCTGGTGTTGAGCCGCCCCTACAGAGCTCCCCCATTGTAAGAGCGGGGGCGTAGGGGCGGCTCGCCCAGCCGCCCTTACAGTGCTGTTTCAGCCGCCCCTACAGAGCTTCTGTGTAGTAGTCGAAGCCAGAAATATATTGTCCTTTATCTAAAAAAAGCGAACTAAATGGGTTGCCGATCAGATTCAATTGCTTCGGCCCCAGGCCCAACCTGACTGACAGGATTGTATAGAAACAGAGTAACAGACGAGTCAAATAAAACAGACACGTTCAGATCTGCTAAAAAAACACTTTCAGTTCAAAAAAAAAAAAAAGAACACTTTCGTTTTGGCTCCTGCATTTAGCGTGCGCTCTTGCATTTAGCACTTGAAGATAGAGTAATGCATGGCTTGTTTTGTCTTGAAAGTTGAAAACCTCATTATTTGGCATCCGTTGCACGCACTTTTTTTTAATTAAAAAAACCGGGCCGGGCCAAATACACGGTATCACTTTTTACCTTCTGGCTAGTGCTAAATAAGCAATTCTGTGATGCACGTTGTTTTCCAGCCAAGGGAAGGTAGTAGTAGGTTACTTTTGATGCGATGTCACCACCGTCTGCAGCACGTTGCAACGCGATGTCACGTTATTACCACCAGCGCGGCGGCCGGAACCACCGGCGGCGGCACAAGTGCAAGCAGCCGCCGAACCATGCATCCCTCGCTTAGCTAGGCACCTGCTGCATGCGCTAGCTTGAACTGTCTCGTGGACTCATCGTCACCGCGCGCGCGCGGCCGGTTATCATCGCCTGACCCGCACACTTCGGCGTTCCCGGGCACGCCGCCACCGCCACCGCCACCAGGGTCGGCCATGGCGCACGCGGTGCCGGCGCCGCCGTGTTGGAGACTTCGAGCTCGAACAAGACGTAGTTGAACATCGACGAGTATCGATGTCGGTATCGAGTTGAACATCGAAGCCTGTGTCTCTCTCTTGTGATTTGTCTACTCTCCGGTTTCCTTGTTTTAATGGAAAACGTTGGCCTGCAGTCGATGGATATCAGGGGTACTGTAGTGTAGTTGTTCTGAAGATTATGGTTGGAAGGAAGATCGCTCTTGATGTGTGTCAAGTATAGCAAGTTCTATTGTAGGCTGGCTCTGTCGTACTCACTGCTTGTAAATATTGTCTTCGTTATATGGCCTTGAGTATCTAGAGTGTAGTCACTTTATTAACTCAGAAGAAGTGATCAGAGAGTAACTTTACTAGCATTGTATAAAATTTCTAGTTTAATTTGTGGATAATGGTATTTTAATCCATTCCTTTATGAACCTATTTGCTAGAATATGGTTGGTTAATTTTTGTCATCAGCAACACATGTCTTTGAAGTAGCTCATTCAAAAAGCATCATTACACTATGAACTCCTTTAAGGCCTAGCTCTTCAAGTGAAACGGGCCCATACATGCATATATAGCACCTTTCTTACATTTTTGCCCCCATATATCATGTAAAGGGTTAACTAGGAGGTGCTTTGTTTGAAATGACATGAAATATAAGTTGGTCTAAACCTATTTAAACATTTCTGCTATTGGAGGATTAGCTACGGAGATGAGATTTCTTATTAGTGCAGAGTTCAAATCTTGTAATATTAGTATATGCAAACGACAAAGTAATCAAGTGGCTCATACTTGGGTGTAAGTTTTCTAGTTGGACATATATAGAGTACCACTTGGGACGATGTACGTCAAGAGATTGAGGGTTTGGTAACCAGCGATTTGGCTAGTGGTGATGAGTAATAAAATACCAGGTTTAAAAAAAAAACTAAGGTGGGACTAGTTCCACAAGAAGACAATATATGAGCCACAGTAGGCTGAAACCAAAACATCAATGGGTCGAGTATTACAAATGTGCCCATTGGCCCAAAAATAAAAATATTAATCTCATTAATCTCAATGTACATTGCTCTTGAAATGTCTCTAGATTTTCTAAAACTCCCTATTCTATCAACGGGGTAGACAAAATCTTGTGTTTGCCCATTCATTCTTTTTTCAGAAAAGAGAGAGAATAACCAATGGTCAATGCAAATACCCAAACAAGACATATAAGACTTGTTCCTTTTATTCAATTCATTGATAATACACAAACTTAGTAAAGCATATACATGAAGCCATGCTAATGAAAACATACACAAGAACAAGTGGGTACACATAAGTTCATACACAATAGTTCACTCTTACTCTTACACAAATGATATTAATTGCTCATAGCGAAGCTTAAGGTTGTATGCATGTTGATTGGTGCCATTATCATCTTCTTAGTTTCCTTCTATGATGGTGTGCGCTTGGGTTCTGGCACCTCAAGGTTTTGTTATGGTGTTGGTTGTGGTTCAGGATTTGGAAGTGGTTGTGGTGTGGGTAAGGGTCCAGGTTGTGGCATTGGCTCGGGTTCCGGCTCTGGGTTCGGCAGTGGTGTTGGTAGTGGTTCAGGATTTGGAAGCGGTTGTGGTGTGGGTAAGGGTCCAGGCTGTGGCAATGGCTGGGGTCTTGGCTCTGGGTTTGGTTGTGGTGTTGGTAAGGGTTGTGGATTCGGATTTGGTTGTGGTATGGGTAAGGGTTGTGGATTCGGATCTGGTTGTGGTGTGGGTAGGGGTTGTGGATTTGGATCTGGTTGTGGTGTGGGTAAAGGTTGTGGATTCGGATCTGGTTGTGGTGTGGGTAAGGGTTGTGGATTCGGATCTGGTTGTGGTGTGGGTAGGGGTTGTGGATTCGGATCTGGTTGTGGTGTGGGTAAGGGTTGTGGATTCGGATCTGGTTGTGGTGTGGGTAAGGGTTGTGGATTCGGATCTGGTTGTGGTGTGGGTAAGGGTTGTGGATTCGGATCTGGTTGTGGTGTGGGTAACGGTTCTGGTTGTGGATTCGGATCTGGTTGTGGTGTGGGTAGGGGTTCAGGCTGTGGCACTGGCTTAGGTTCCGGTTTTTGTCCCGGTTGCGGTATGGGTTTTGGTCTACGGTGTGGCGGTATTGGTCTAGGTTGTGGTGGCTTTAAATCGATCACCCTACTATGAGCAACATCAATAACACTTGCAGCCAGCGCAATAGCTAAGGCTAAGTGGAAACATAGTGAGAGGAGGGCGGACCTCATAGTCGCTACTTGTCCTCACACAGGCACTCAATCCAATTGCTATATCTCTCTTCTCGGGCTCCGGTGCAAGCTGTGGGCGCTAGCTTGTGTGTGCACATATAGTATGGACGACATGGGTTTTATAGGCATGAAAGCTTTCAATGGCTTTTGGATATCGTAGTAGATTTTTGGATGGGATGTGTGTGGGACTTTAGTTCTTACCACACAAATCACTGTGGATTCGATGATCGTGCGACAGACCAGACCTAATTTGATCTGACATATCACATATTCTAATTGCAAGCACTGGATACATAGTGTATTTTTTGAAAACGTAGTGCGGACGTGCACGTACGAGCTAGCTCTAGCTAGTGAGATCGAGTGAGTGGAGAGCACGTCATGATCATGCAAGCAAATAGCGTGTGTGTGCGCCCCGCGCGGCGCGCGTGCATAAAGCTAGAGCTCTACGGTCCCTTTTCCTTTTGTTTTCCATCCATTGCATTGGCATTAGCAAGGCTAATGGCCAATCCACGACAGTACGTAAAAGAAGATATGTCACCTTTTGATCCCAATCCCGTAGCCAATAGCAATGTCCACACTCCTACTAACTGTCCTTCTCTTGTGGAGTTGTGTCGATCTCCGATTAGCTCGATCTAAGTGAAAAATATCCGCCTTTGTCTCTTAATTCGTGCGGCGTGCAAGCACTTTTTGATTGTTGCAGCAACGAGTGTTTGCGTGCTACTCATGATCCCAAAAGAAGTTAGGTTCGTAACACACAGTGGCGGAGACAAGTATTTGGCAAGCTTTGGTCCCTGCCATACCTAAAGTTTATATAAAAAAAATATTTAATATACATACGTCGATATGTTGTAGAAGTCGATATGTTAGTTCTTATATAAACTACGACACACCTAAAATTAGTCTTGCCCCTACCAATGGTTACATGTTGCCTTTTATCGAGCGCACCCCATGAGTATGCCTCATTGGTTGTAGAGAGCGCACGCGCGCGGCGTTGCCTCGTGTTGCCGGTCTAGATCATCAAGGACATCTCTCACTTGGTGTTGGTGTCTTGTGCCTAAAACTCGACCCGGGCCGCATGCTGGCTTGTCGATAAGGATGTGCTGCACATTTGATATCCTGAGCTGGTCCTGAGGTCTGTCCTACTTTCTTGTTTCTCCCTTCTCTCTCACCCCCTTGGCCTCGCTCATGCCTCACCGGTCACCACCACCCTCGCTACCTTCTCCTTTCCTCTATGCGCTAGCGACTACTCACTAAAGGTTGCTCTAGTGACTCCACGACCCGCTGAACAACTCGTCTCTCTCTTCCTACTTTTCTCACATCCAGATCTAGTGTATCTCATCCTATTTGTGCAACACAAGGTCTAGGGCATGTGATCGATCGAGCTACGAGATAGGTGAGCGCTGATGAAGCAAGGCAACATGGGGCACATGACATCTTGTGGCACAATGTGTCGTAGTGTCTGTGCTAGCCGCTAGATGCCATGTGCATATCCACACAATGCCTAATCTTTGCCTTTGTGTCTTCTCTCCTTTGTCCCCTTCACTCAATCTCTGCATGGCATATCCATGGATATCACGTCTGCATTTTAGGATTACATATGTACCGTGCCACATTGTTTATTGTTGGTTGTGTAGCTTTTCGTCTAATTTTGCATATGTATGGATCTTAGTTCCATGATTTGTATCTCCGATTTTTTCCTCCAGATTAGGTAAGTTTCTTCTTGTTTATTCTATTTCATCTCTGATTTTTACAGTGTTGTTCTCACAGGAGCTAAGTAGCCAACAGTGGTGGACCCATGATTTCAATGTTGGATATGCCCAAGCCAAAGAAAATATTTAGTTCAAAGATAAATTTAAAAGCTAAACTTTGATCAGCTAAAAGTTCTTCCAGCCAAATTTTAGTTTTTGTGTTAGGATACTCCAACTAATTAATAGACTTAGCTAAACTAAATTTAGCTAGGTTGAAATGGCTAAATTCTAGTTCTTTTAGTTTTAGCTATGTTGTTTGATTCCGTGACAACTAAAAACTTAGCCAGTTGAAGTTTACTTGATGGATCCAAACAAGGATAAGAGTCTATGAATGACACATGGGTCCTATATGTCAGTAATTTTTTAAACAAAAATATAGTCAACTGAGATATTGTTTTGCAGATTTTTGAAAAGATTATTTGTCTAGCAAGAGTTTTGAATCCGATACACCTTTTGAGAATTTTACTTAGATTCAAAGAGACGCATATATAGACTCCTAAAATCTCGAACTACATGCATCCACACAACAGTTGACACGTCAGCTTCTTTCATTCAACTAAGTTAAACAAAGCAAACGGTACCCAACGTATTGGGCCCGCTTACTGAACCGTTCAGTGGTTGTTCTCACTGACATCTGGGACCTCTTACTGAAACAGCCCACTTTTTTTGAGCAACTGAAACAGCTTGGGCTACGGCGATGCAGACAGAGCAACTTGTTGGCATTTCGGCCCAATGGGCCACACCGTCACCGAGAGAGGCCGCCCAAGTACTCAGCCCAAGCCCAAAAGAGAACTCGTCTCTCCGCTACGAAGACCCTAGAACAACCCCCACGCTCGCCTCCTCCCTCCCACCCCGCCCGCACTCCACCACCACCCGCGCCGCCGCCACCTCCCCGCCTCGGATCCGGACCGGGCGCCGGCCATGGCGCTCGCCTTCGACGAGTTCGGGCGCCCCTTCATCATCCTGCGGGAGCAGGAGAAGAAGACGCGCCTGCGCGGGCTCGACGCGCAGAAGGCCAACATCGCCGCGGGCAAGGCCGTCGCGCGCATCCTCCGCACCTCGCTCGGACCCAAGGGCATGGACAAGATGCTCCAGTCACCCGACGGTGACGTCATCATCAGTATGCATCTGCTCGGCTCCTCCCCTTTTTCTCTTCGTTGTGTGCACTGTCGCGCTCCTGCTTTAGCTTGCCTTGCGGGTTTTAGTGCTAGGGTTTCTCGAGTGGCGCGTGCGCGGCTTGAGATCTAGGTTCCGCGGGGCATTTGCTCGTATTGACGGTGCCGGTTTTGCCGAGGCGGTTTCTAGTTTGTTGGTATAATCCCATTTGATGTCAGCATAAGTATCCGTGCTATTTTGCCCCCATTTACCTGCTACAATGCTCAAATGATGCGCTCCTACAGTCTAGGATCCTTGCAAGTGCAATAAATCAAGTTTGACAGAAGGTGTATTTGGGGATCTAGTTTTTACTTGTCCAACCTAGATTTACAAGCTGTTTTGCCACACCCTCATTTAGCTGCTGATATGCTCAAGTGAAGCACCCCTACAGTTTAAGAACTGCACAGTAAATCAATTTGGTAAGGAGGTGTTGATTTGGAGATCTGCTTTTGCTTTTTGAAAATGCCATCTTGCTATTAAGTGCTTCACAGTTATAGATTTAATTAAGCTATCTCAATGCTCACAGCTTCGGTTCAGTGGTTTAATGTTGACAGGATGCTTTGATTTTAAGATCTAGTTCTGTGCTTTACATGTTCACTTTGCTGTTATTGAGCTATCTATAAGTGACAAGCAGTTCCTCAGTTATTTTGCTTACTGAATGTGCTGCCTTGTGAATTGCCAGCAAATGATGGGGCGACCATCCTAGAGCAGATGGATGTTGACAACCAGATCGCAAAGCTGATGGTGGAGCTGTCCCGGAGTCAGGACTATGACATCGGTGATGGTACCACCGGGGTGGTAGTCATGGCAGGGGCGCTCTTGGAGCAGGCCGAGAAGCTTCTGGAGCGTGGCATTCACCCCATCAGGGTGGCTGAAGGCTATGAGATGGCGTCAAGGGTGGCTTTTGAGCACCTGGAACGTATCTCCCAGAAGTTTGAGTTCAGTGCAGACAACATTGAGCCCCTGGTTCAGACCTGCATGACAACTCTTTCCTCAAAGATGTAAGTAACAACAAGTCTTAGACATTCTGTTCAATCAGTCAGCCTTTGTGATGCATATCTTTTCATTTCATTTATGTCCTTTAGTAATTCTTACATCTATGGTTAATACTTGATAGCTTTTCAGAGGAGCAATGACGAAGTTTCTTTTCTCCGTGCTGTTGCACACTTCTTTGTATATTGGTAAAATAGAAATAAATGTGTTAAGGAAGTAGTAACTTTTCTGGGGTTTTCCCTCTATCTGAGCCAGCCAACCAAACAGAAATAGTTATTGAAGATTTCATTGGTTCTCACATGTTAGTAATCCTTTTTTTTTTTTTGCGAATCATAGTACTCATGTTACCAATACCTGTAATAATTATTCACTTCAATCTCAAGCTGATATAAACCTATATGTGCTTTGCTCCTGGCCTCTCATTTTTTACTGTTTTCCTATGAAGCTTGTTTCCATACGATGAATACACAATATCATTTCATTTCGCTTTACATGCTTTAGAATGATTTCAGTAGTTTCATTGTATAAAAACATGTCTGATGTCTCCATTATTCTTATTCTACAGTGTTAACCGTTGCAAGCGGGCATTGGCAGAGATTGCTGTCAAAGCAGTACTTGCGGTTGCAGATTTGGAGAGGAAGGATGTTAACTTGGATTTAATTAAAGTAGAAGGCAAAGTTGGTGGGAAGCTGGAGGACACTGAGCTTGTATATGGAATTATTGTTGACAAAGATATGAGCCATCCACAAATGCCAAAGAGAATTGAGGATGCTAAGATTGCCATCCTGACATGCCCATTTGAGCCCCGAAGCCTAAGACAAAGCATAAGGTTGACATTGATACCGTCGAGAAATTCCAGACACTTCGTGAGCAAGAGCAGAAATACTTTGATGAAATGGTTCAGAAGTGCAAGGTAAACAATAAACTGCTTTTAGTATTACAGAATATCAATGTTATTGACACCTGAGTGATGATGTTTCTTGCGTGCATAACTGTCATATTTCAATATTGTTCTGGACATGATATTTGTAGTTGAAAAAAATTTTGTTGTTATTTTACTTAGTTACATTGTTTCCCATGGTTTTGTAGCAAGTATCATAATGAACTTTGAAAGACATCCTCATCCTCAATGCTTTAATTTGTTATTATGAGCATTTGAAGTAATGTGATGTTTTTGCTTTTCTAAATAATTATCCACATTATTTTCTGTAGGATGCTGGTGCAACCCTGGTTATTTGTCAGTGGGGTTTTGATGATGAAGCCAATCATTTGTTGATGCACAGAAATCTACCAGCTGTCAGATGGGTTGGTGGTGTTGAATTGGAATTGATTGCCATTGCTACAGGTCAACATGCTGCAATATCTCATTCTTATGTGACTATATGAATTGCTTGTGGTGACATTCCCTTTACATAACTGACTGCAGGAGGACGGATTGTTCCGAGATTCCAAGAGTTGAGTCCTGAAAAGCTTGGAAAGGTACCACTCTTCTGTATATACTCACAGTTTATTTTCAGTCATATGGTATATGCATAGATTGATGATGCAGTTTGCAGTGTTTTGTTACATAATTTGGTGCCCAATTTTCATGAATCTGAAATTCGATAAGATTAGGGATTATCCATAACACTATGCTTACCCTTAAATTTTAAACCATATTTCGAAAGACACATGCTTGAATGTTTCTGGCTAACTTGTTGGATAGAAAGCTAAACTTATTTATTGTTGAGTTATGATATGTACTAACTTTTAACTGTGTGAGTAAACAAAATGTTTAACCTTCATCAATGTTAATTAACATGTCATTATTGATAGCTTAGCACATTCCATTTTAAATGTCCATAGATAGAAGATACTCTATAGTCAGCTTTTCTGTATTGAAAGTAGCTTTCTGTGACACAATTTTGAGTGCTCTTTTTCGCTAGGCTGGATTAGTCAGAGAGAAATCATTCGGAACAACAAAGGACCGGATGCTTTACATTGAGCAGTGTGCCAATTCCAGAGCTGTAACTATTTTCATTCGTGGAGGTTTGTTCTGATGCATTATTCATTTTGTTTCTTTCATATTAACATATACATGTGTTTATCTTCATTATATGGGCATTTGTGTTTAACTTTAATTAACACATCAACTTTTATCTAAGCTGGAGATACTTCACAGCGAAATCAAAGTTGTTGCTATGTGGTGCTTTTACTATTCTGATTGAAATGTCCAAGTACTTATACCTTAATAGCTTTTGGTATCAATCCTGCATAAAAAACCTGGATTGTACAAAACCTATAGACATCATTTGTAGGACCATACTTACAATAACTATGCTCTCTGTTAGATCATATATCTTGAATTGTTCATTTTGATGGATAGGTCCTGATGCGAGTCTGATGCTCTGTGTGCAGGGAACAAAATGATGATTGAGGAGACCAAGCGCAGTCTTCATGATGCTCTTTGTGTGGCAAGGAATCTGATCCGGAATAACTCAATTGTGTATGGTGGTGGCTCAGTAGAGATATCTTGCTCAATTGCTGTTGAAACTGCTGCAGATCGGCACCCTGGAGTTGAGCAGGTATTTGTTTACTTTGGAGCTTCTGTTTGAGAAAAGGATGCAATTTGTTGCTTATGATTGTGTTTTTTCTTTGCAGTACGCTATCAGGTCATTTGCTGATGCATTAGATGCTGTTCCACTAGCCTTGGCTGAAAACAGTGGTTTGTCACCAATTGATACCTTGACCGCGGTCAAAGCTCAACAAGTTAAGGTATTGGACTTTGTATACCCCTTGCTTTAAAGTTAACTCTAGATCCTTTACTTTTTCAGTCAGATCATGCCCAACTCTTGGGTTTGTTTTTGAAACTGAGTTCATGTGTCAAGAAATAAGTATATGTATAGTCTGGCTAAATATGACTTACTTCGGTTGTTGTCACTCTCAAGCGCTTTGTAGTGTTGCAAATTGGTTTTCCTGCTTTTGCCCTTCTAAATTTTTGTTTGGTGACTCTGGTGACATCTGATTACTGAACACATTTGCAGGAGAGCAACCCCCACTGTGGCATAGACTGCAATGATGTTGGCACTAACGACATGAAAGAGCAGAACGTCTTTGAGACCCTGATTGGCAAGCAGCAACAGATCTTGCTTGCCACTCAGGTGGTGAAGATGATCCTCAAGATTGATGATGTCATCTCACCTTCCGAGTACTGACTGAAGCCTGGAAATGAATGGACGGCTATGCTGGATGATAGTCTAGTACTGTTAGGTGGCATTGCTGATGCGTTGATTGTTGTGCACCCAATTCTGGCTTGCTCGGGTTGCTTGTTGTATCCGATGAGTGCCTACCTGTTCTTGTGTGACGTTTATGGAAACTGTTTGTATTGCACGATATAGCACTGAGGATAGTTTGGAAGTAGTATAGACAATCTCTTTGTGCTGTTCAGAGTTGAGTTGGTTGTGGCCTATTTTTTGGTCAGTGTTTTTCCCACTTAGTGAAGCTGTCGTTTTGGTTTGATCAATGCAATAGTTAGTTGTTTGGGTTACCTGCACCAAATATTGAAATCAAAAGGGTTTTGTCGCCACTCGCCACAAGACACCGCATATGTTGTCAACGATCTCAGATGCCCACTTCGTTTTTTTTTTTGTGTGTCAGTTAGAGAGAATGCGTCCTTCTCGCAACCGCGGCAATTGCAATGCCGACGGGCACGTCAGTGATCGGGCTCTAGCAGCGAAACCGAGAAAGAGGTGCCATGTCTTGAGGCCACAGGGTGCGGCAAAAGAGACGACGAGGAGCAGAGCGATGAAGATGAAGCACATCGTTTGCCTCGTCCTGGAGAAGCGCTCCAAGTCACATGCATGATGCATGGTACAACAGACTGAGATGGCTGCGGCGATGATGGTGACGACGACGATGATGAAGGGGTTCTTGCCGGCCAAGTACGTGGACTTGTGAAGAAGGTGGCTATGCCAAAGAGGAATCCCACACAGAGCTAGACCGACCGATATCATCTGCCCGGGTGGATGCGACCGATATGCGGGTTGTGGGTTGCCGCCGGGAATATACGAGTTAGGTTGTGGGGTTACGCGGGTTGGTGGAGTTGTGTGTTTGGACGGACGTGTTTGGTTAGATAGATGCGTGGATAGGATGAGAATACTTGACTAATTATATTTATACTAGCAAATATGCCCGTGCGTTGCAACGGGAAAACAATAAACAATAGATGACCAATGAAATTTAGTCGTAAAAGATCTCTAGCACTATAGTCTTCATGTCACCGTGGACAACAAATAGCATAGCCTTGCTGCCTGTGTTGATCTCGAGATCTTGACAATCCATATTGTCTCCTCATGTGCGCCATCGATGCAGCGGTGGTATTCGCTGAGACGCAGACCATGAAGTAGTCTATGTCAGGATCATCTGAGCTCACCATGGGGTACTCTGAGTGTCACACACGGCAGACAGTCGTAGTTGGGGAGTTGCTGGACCTTGTGGCAGTCGAGCACACGGTCCTTCACCCACGTCGTAGGCTCCTTCATCCCCAGGGTCAGCATCCACAATGTCAGGTTGAAAGCTAAGCTGGAGCACTCGCACGTCGTCGTGCCTAGGTCGCCTCAACCACAACAAGGGGCAACGCTGACAAAACTCACCGCAACAAGCTCGGTGGTGGCCAAGGTGCGACAATACTACATGTCAATTTGATCGCTGTTGTTGTGGTGTTTGAGGGGGCAACAGTATGTACAGGAGTTTGGGGTTCTCTTCCGTCATGTTGCACACGAGGATACCACCACTAAGATAGTCGGCCCAGCACATGAAGCGACTGCCCACGTGCATGACAGCGTCGATCTCTGTCCAGCATCGTAGCTCGTTGTCCACTTGAGCGCCACGGTCATGTCCGGGGCGAAGAACGCACACCGGCCTGAACCGTATTACATGGCGCACCGAACAACGACATCTCAAGCTCGGCCACGAGGACCTCCTTCTCGCCGTCGCTGTGGTGCAGTAATGCCGGTGACGTTCCAAAAGGATAGGTTGTGCACCCTGCTTGTTGAAGTAGGAATCTGGTGGCTGTCTTTGTCTTGTTGGAACTACAAGGAAATATAACTATCGGGGATTAGGGATGACAATGGGCAACGGCGTTCAGCCCCGGCTGACACCTGCCTCGTATTGGAAATACCCGGACGTATCAGCTAAGTACGACACCATCTTGATAAGTACGACGTTGCTGTGGGCCGTGATTATTTGGAGTTTGAGTGTTAGCTTGCGGTTATAACATATGAGCAATCGGCGTCTCTGCCAGAGTACTCGTCACCGGTTGTCGGAGTAGGACTGTGGGGGTGCCACCTACCCTGTCACCGCCGACCTATTCATTGTGGAAGCTGGAGGCTGCCAGCGGTGCTGCGGCGTTGCGAGAGATACTGAAGCATAGGATGGAGGACGTGCACGAGGTACCCGTGGTCTTGGCATCGGCCGAGGACTCACGGTCGTGTTCGTTGTAGCAGTTCAGCTCAGCGTGGATCACCTGCCGTTAAATCACTCGGGATGCCACAACTTTGGATGAGATAGATCCATGGATACGGTTCACGAATTCATGAATCATGACAAATAGAAATAGATTTGAATTTGGTCTCCGTGCGGGTTGTGGGTTGCTGCCGGGAATATACGAGTTAGGTTGTGGGGTTACGCGGGTTGGTGGAGTTGTGTGTTTGGACGGACGTGTTTGGTTAGATAGATGCGTGGATAGGATGAGAATACTTGACTAATTATATTTATATTATTTGAAAATAACAACTAATTATAGACTAAAACTAATTTTGTCATGATAATCACTAATTACAAATAAAATATGTTAATAACCACCATTATTATCCTAATTAGAATACAAAACATACAGTAATAAAAGTATTCGCACCTATCAAAGTTAATCTTGATATCGTAATTACTAAGCACTAATATAACATACTATTTTACCCTTAATTATTTACTAATGACAGTAATTAGAAAAACATGGATGAGCATCCAACATCTGAGATTATATTCCCTTGTCAGGGATATCTAGACCCAACTCGCCCATGAACCAAACACCTCTCGTCCATCCGCCATCTCCCATCCAAGATATCCAGCAAACCAAATGCATTCGATTCTTGAATCGAGCTTTTCATGTGGTGTCTCGTTAGCATATCATATCTGTTAAATCAATATACATGTGGCACGATTGCATTATCTTGTTGCCACGTGGACTGATGCAATGATTAGATAAACACGATAAATAACATAAACAAATTTCACCCCTATAAAAACTTTCACCGTTCTCTTCATCCATACTACACCATATTGTAACACCCTAGTTTTTGACCCGTTTTGAAAATCACTAAAAATTTAAACTTTTTTTAAATTATATGCGTAGGTTTATTTTTATGTTGCGAATAGATTTTATAAATAAAAATCTTCTTGTGTGAAGTTGTCTTGTCTGCGTTCCCTTTGTTTGTTGAACTTATGGTGGTAATCTACCTTGACCTCATTTGAATCTTTTTGAATCATCATCGAATACCTAGTACAAATTCTGAGAAAAAGAAAAGAAAATAGAAAGGAGCATCACGGACGCAAACCTCCCTCTTCTCTTTCTGCTGGCCCATGGCGTGGCCCATTTTCCTTCTCCCTTATTTCTCTCTCGTGTGGGCCGAAGCACCCCCACGGCAAAGCAAAGGCAGCAGGCAAAAGTTCTCTCTCTCTTCCCACGAACGAGCAGCAGCTCCTTCCCCGCGATTCCCGCGTCCGTGCTCGAACATGAAGACCCCGCCGTGGCCCATCCCGACGCCGAAGGAGACAAGCACACGGGCACCAGCTGTCCGCTGCCTCAAGCCGTCCCATCACCCCTTCTCCTTGCTTCACCGAGCAGTCGCGTCCACAGGAACGACCGGCGCAAGAATTCCGCCGGCGCCATGGACAAGACCACACGAAGCACCGACTTCGCCGGGGAAGTGGACGGAGCAGACGCCCAGCTCATCTCCTAGATGTATCCCGAGCTCGACCACGTGCGCATGGACCTCTGGAAAATATCGGCCGTCGGGAGAAATATCTCGCCGCCGCCTGCACCGCCATTGCCGCCTATAAAAGGGCTGGCCGGTGAGTTCCCGGAGCCATCACCACCACTCCGAGCTCCGCATGAGCCTGGAACACACCATCTCCCTCTCCTTTCCCCCTCACCCCTCTCGAATTGTAGCCAATCCCGATTGCCGCAGCCGCCGCCATTGGAGAAGAGCTTCCGTGCCAAGCCGCCGAGAGCTTCGCTGCCCAGGTCGGAGAGTCGAGGTTAGTCCCTGATTGATGTTCTACTTTTCCTGTCATCTCTAGTTCACCCCTCACTCTGTTGTACCCTGCCACCGTGAAGCACCCGCCGCCAGGCCATGGCCGCACGCCATTACCATCACCACCGATGGCCAGGCCTAGACAGTACGTGGCCACATTGCACACTCGTATATACCGCGCGCACACACACACGTATATATACCCCACACACACACATATGTGTATATACCACACACACTGCCAGCTGCACGAGCAAGCACATCACCACCACATCACGATGGAAGCCACCGCTGGAGCCATGGTCGGCACTGCCGCCGCCCAGCCGCTCAAGGCCGCCACGCTGGAGCCATGGCCGGCACAGCCGCCGCCCAGCCACCGGTGCCTTGCGTCACTGCAGCGAACACCGCTGAGCGCCTGAGCGTAGTCGCTTCCATCGCATTCACCACGGCGAGCTCTCGCCGCCGCCGCAGACCCATGTCGCCACCACTAGCCCCACCAACAGCAGGACGGAACGACGTTCAGCCATGAAGAAGTGGAGGCAAGACCTTCGTATCAGCGACATAGTTCACACGAGTTCACGTACACAACACATTACACGCTGATTGGTGCTAGGGCTACACGGCCAGCGTACACTGAGGGATGGAAAGCTAGTTTCCTGATAGAGAATAATTCCTAGAAAATTCCCAAAAATACTAGAGTTACTCCATAGCCTACTAACATCTTTCTCACGACCCTTTATTCACTAAAATATCCCCAGAAATTCTGCCAAGCTTCCAACCACATATATTATCTTCTAAGAATTATACCTCCTACATTTTAATTCTGTCCACCACCAAACCACCACCTAAATTCCTCTCAAATCTTGTTCTATTTATTTGATCTATTACCACCATATAGTTCTTTGTTTGTTTTGTGTTTCTCTTTTAAGCGGTAGTCTTATTCGTTCGCGATGATCGACAGAGGGCGACGACTACCAGGAAGGCGAGGACCCGGACTACGTCGGATCGGAAAGCGAGTTCAACGAAGGCAAGTCCTAACTCCCCCCTCTTTCCACCATCATTATATTATACCATGTTTATTATAACTTGATTTTACGATACTATGGAATATTGTGATTATGAGTTGAGCTATGTGAATATATGAGATGTTAATGAAACCAAACTTGTTTTGACGGGAGCGAGTGAGGGTAATTTATGTGATATAAATTACGTTGGTAGGTTCGCCTGTGTGGGTTCCTACGGGAGATACTCGCTTCGGTCGTATAAGGACCGGTTCATAGGCCATCTCACCTAGTCTGATTTTACGTACAGCCACATGTCTATATGGGTAGACCTGATCTCACACCCCGTTAGGTAGAAGTATAATATCCACTAGGAGGCCGGAGTGGCAACGGACTAACAGGAGAGGACGCGGTTGCTGAGTGATCTTCCGTAGTCTGATCGGCATGGTTGCTGAGTGATCTTCCATGTAAAACTTTTTGATGTGCTATGCGAGCACCATTTTATATTGAAAACGGGATGCTGAGTGATCATCCCAATGGATGCTGTGTGATCATCCAACCACTAAGGATTTTGGGATGCTGTGTGATCATCTCTAAAGCTGTGTGGGTTCCGATCCCTGAGTAGACCGTAGTGGAATTATATGGAAACCTTAGGTCGCACCATCCGGGTACGAGGTCTTGTTAGGCCTGTCGCACCACTAGCTATGGTGTCGGCTACGTCTATCATGTGGGGAAAGTTGTACCCCTCTGCAGAGTGTATTAATCCTATTCGAATAGCCACGTCCTTGGCAATGAGCAAACACTAGGATGAGGTCCCCTTTGATTAGATATTCTTTATAATGTGCTAATGACTTTAATTGGTTTAATGCTAATCCGGGAACTGGCGAGAATGGTGATGCTCTCCCAGGACCCAAACCCCCTTTATTAAAATTATGTTACCACCTCTACCATCCACCCTTTGTTGGGACTTGCTGAGTACTTTATGTACTCACCCCTTCTTGACTCACAGATAACGATCACGAGGAGGACTACGACATCAACGAGGAGGCGAACGACGAGGACTAGGAGTCACGCGAGGACCTATCGGAGATGCTGGAAGGACGTACTAGGACTTAGGGTTTCGACCGCGCTCAAGCATGCCTGTGGATTAGTGTGTATCGCTTCGCTGTAGTTTCCGTTGTAGTAGCTGCCACCTCTATGTAATAAAACCGCCGTCTCACGGCGATGGAACATCGTTAGTTATGTAAGGCCTATGGCTATGTCGTTAGAACATTGACTATTGTAAGACCTTATTCCTATTTATCAATAAAGCTCGGATTTTATATTATATAAATGTGTGTACCATTTCTGTTTGTGTGCGTATTTGTGCATGATCCTGGCGCAAATACGAATACTTTTCGACTCCTAAAATTAGGGGCCGACACATATCAACATATTGAATGCTAAAACATTCACTAAAAGATTAGCCTTTAGGTCAGGGGCGGAGCTACGTTCATAAGTGTGGGTGCCCAGGCACCCATGAAAATTCAAAAAAATCGCTATTAGAAACAGATTTTCACCATGATTTTTGATCGAATTTTCACACCCGTAAGAGCAAGGCACCCCTCACTAATTTGTTCTAGCTTCGCCCCTGCTTTAGGTCGATGATAGAAGAGAGATGACATGTGATTAGACAACATATTTTTTTTTAAGAAAAAAAACTTGCATTACGAGATGGTTTCTATCTATAAATGTTGAAGATTAGATTATAGCTATATCGTAGTTTCTGAGCTAGAACTACTCTCGAACGAAAGCGATGTCCGTTAACAATGTGTGACACGGAGGAGGTGCCTGCTGCTGAAACGGTCACCTTAATGTCACTGCCTTCCAGGCCCCACCTGTCAGACTAGCTGGGCCTTGGGCCGTGTGGGGGAAGAAGCCTGCTGCCCGAGCATCCCGTGCTTCAGTTCTCTCATCAGTTCGTTCACTACTTCACTTCGAGAACAGATCTTCTACTAAAAAAAAAAACTTCGAGAACAGATCAGCAAACCCTAGCGAACGCCACCGGCGATCCAGGATGCCGCCGCCGGCGGCCCTGATGGAGGAGCTCATCGAGGAGATCCTCCTCCGCTTCCCACCGCACGATCCCGCGCTCCTCGTCCGCGCCGCGCTTGTCTGCAAGCAATGGTGCCGCCTCGTCTCCGGCGACGGCTTCCGGCGCAGGTTCCGCGAGCTCCACCGCACACCCCCAATGCTGGGGTTCCTCTACACCGGTTTCTACTATTCCAGCCAATTCGGGGCCAGGTTCGTGCGCACAGCCGCCTCCTGCCCGCCGATTGCCTACGAGAGCCACTGCCAGGTGCTCGATGCGCGCCACGGGCGTGTACTCCTGCGAGCCGTGCGGGAGAAAAACCTGGTGATTTGGGACCCAATCACCGACGAGCAGAGCGAACTGCCCCTCCCCAAGATGTTGGAGTCCCTGGTCAGCTGGAATGCGGCGGTTCTCTGCGCGGACCATGGGAGTTGCAACCACCTTAATTGTCGATCCTTCCTCGTGGTTTTTGTCTGCTTTTATACTAGCCAGACGACCATCCACACCTACTCATCCGATACTGCAACGTGGAGCGACCCAATATGCACTCAGCCTTTGGACAAAATGCAGCCTTTCGCTCCTCGCGCCCTTCTGCGGAATGCACTGTACTTTGGGTTTTACCGGGGAAAAAGCATGATTCTAAAGTTTGAGTTGGAATCACATGAAATTTCTGTAATTGATCTACCACACATCCATAGGGAGTGTGATGTACTCATAACCACGGTGGATGGTGGTCTTGGATTTGTTACCCTACATGAATCCAAACTCTATATGTGGTCAAGGAAGGATAATCTTAGAGTAGATGGTGGATGGATGCAAAACAGAGTCATTGATCTTGAAATGCTGCTCCGTAGTAATGCCATATTTACCTTACCTGATGTGATTGGTATTGCGGATGAGATCGGGATCATTTTCTTAAAGACAAAGACAGATAATGCGATCTTCACATTTGATCTGAAGACCTATAAGGTGAAGAAGATATGCGAGGGCAGGAGAATCTACTCTATTTTTCCTTACATGAGCTTCTATACACCAGGTACAACTTGCCTTGGTTTTGTTAATTTTCTAATGTTCAGCATGAGAAATGTTATAGTTACTAACATGAAATCTAGGCTCAATCACTCAAGAACAATGAATTTAGGTGTAAGTGGAATATCACTCAATCTGTTATCAAATTGGGTTTGATCATAGATTCCTACCTAAATCTTTCATTATTGTGGACCATCTCTGAAGCTGGTGAGATGTGCCTAGGAATTTATTCATCCGCTATGCATGTTGTGCTTGGAGACTAGGGTCATTGCTTCTTAGCCTTGGCCAGGATGTTCCATTACTTTGATGGGTGTCTGGTGTCTGCACTCCAGATGTGCCATGCCCATCTTTAGTCCTGTATGGTACTAAAATGGTGGACATATTTGTAATGTCTCCATCTTTAGTCCTCAATGGTACTAAAATGGTGGACATATTTGTAATGTCTCCATCTTTAGTCCTGTTCGTCGATTATCTCTGATCTGTCACTGTAACTTAACAACACACAAATAGATGGTGATAATGGTACTAAAATGCTGGACATATTTGTAATGTCTCTAAATAAATTTGTGCTAGAGTTTCTGTTAATTTCTGTTGCTATGAATTTCTTCTGCTAGCCTTTTGAGAAACAATTATTCATCAAATGCAAGTTGCTATCAGCTGATGTTATTATGAAAAAAAATGTAAATTTATGCAGCCTTGGGAGCAGCATGTAGAGGCAACGGACCGGGTAGCTCAAGTTCATGACTAACTCAAAGTGATCGTGTGAGAGCTTCTTGATGAAGGAAAAATTGGGTAGTGGTCTTGGTAAATTGCATGGTATTCTATTTTGGGACAGCACTCTTAGCATTACCGACATAGGTGCTAATTAGCATTCAAGGTTTCTTTGTTTTTCTTATCCTGGAGTTTCTCTTAAACTTCTTAAGGTTGATTGTTGGTTTCATGTTTTATCGGACTTCTTATGTTGATCGTTGGTTCCATGTTTTATCTGGTATGTCTGTAAGCTGTTTAACATCTTGTTGGATTATAATTGGTTGGAAAGCCAAATGCTTGTTAATTTACTGTTGTGATACCTACTTTTGTGGCTAGCCTAGTAAATGCTAATGCATCCAAGGTCAAGATGCTCTACATATCTGTGAATCTTGAGCCCACAACATGGCTGTCTATATATATAGGGACAAAAGACCTTTGTGTATGGTGGCCGTGTCATGATCATGTGGGTGGACGATGGGCTCGTCACTATTGATATCAAGTCTGGCCAGGTGAAGAAAACTATATCCGGGCAATGACATCTGTGATGTTTGTTCCCTACATCAGCTTCTCTACTCCAGGTACTAGCATCACATCCCATGCCATTCTTTGAAGTTTGAACCTAGCTAGTACTGTTCTGCTTGCTTGTGGTTGCAAAACAATGAGCTCATCAAAATGGAATGTGAAAAATTCATAAAACACTGTATGTGCTACCCTTACCTGAACTGTTTCTGTCCTGTCGTGCACCATTACTGAAATTGGCTAGATATACATGGGGTATTGATGACACATTTTCTGGATTGATGGCAGCATCTTGATCTTGACTACTGATCTAAATTCTGGACGAATCAGATAGCAGCCACTTAATGTAGGATTTGCCACTCGATGCCTCCCTAACCCCCACGTCATTTAGAAAAATACATAGTGCTACAGGACTGAGAATTATGCCTCTAATAAATTTAGGCTGGGACAAGAAGGTGTCAAACGTGGGAGAAACAAGGAAGCCACTACCTGCATAATTTTATTCACTCCAAATATAATTCTTGACCCTACCCTAAATCGTAAGGTTTTTGTTTATTAATTTGATGTTAGGCCATGTGCATGATGATTGATGAGCATGCCTTGTGACTTCCATCGTGTTGTTTACCTATATGAACTTGTGCACTCTAGGTACTAGCATCATCTCATATATCCTGCCTGGCTGCCTTAGAATGCTATAAGACTCGAGATAATAAAGTTGTAAAATCTCATGTTTAAACATGTCATTGTTTTTGTTATTGAACATTATTTAGTTTGTCTACATGTATCTTGGACTTTATTTATCTAGTACACAGTTGTATGGATCAGTCGGGTTATGAAGCCTTGCCAATGAAGGGCCATGAGTGGTCACCAACAAGGGAAAAACAGAAAGTAGACATTACCTTCTTCACTTCTTGAGTACTGGGAGCAGCCTCTCCCACGGTCCAGGAGCAGCAGATGCCTAAAGTGGTTGACAGAGTTTGTAGTATGAGTCTCACACACAGGCCAATTGTGCAGATCAGAACTGCAGCTTTAGCTTCTTTTGCAAAGCTGAATAGTAGCCAAGTTGTAGTGTGAAATCACTAGACTTTTGGTAAGCCGCTGGTGTTAGCTAGCAAGTTTGCTTAGTTGGAAACTACTGTAGTCAACTTGGCCTACTGTAGTACATTCACTATGGCAGGCAACTAGAGCAGGTTGTATAGAGTTGGTGCTAGTATAAACAGATCTAGTCCCATGTATATTTGTGGTAATGCAAATACAGGTCAGCTATTGCAGCTAGAACAAACCTTCAGCTTGCGTGCCTGCTTGTTGGTGTATGTGCGTGAGTTCAGAATTACCTACAGCAATGGAGAAGTGGATATTTGGTTGCAGTGTAGACTGTAGTGGTTGCTTGGGTGCTCATTTGAGGACTTGACCTGTAAGCACTCTTGATTTTGAGTGTGGGACATTTCTGGAGTTGTTTAGCGTCTGTGGAGTTGGTTGTCTTAGTATGCTGGTTTTTTCTTGCCTTTTCCTTCTAATTTATGGTGTAATATCTCTCAAATTTGTAAGCATAGTCCCTGGTATCAAGTTCTCTTTAAAATTTGTTAGCTTGGTCCCTCGTATCAAGTTCTATTGGGCTTTTTTCTGAAATTGTACTCTCCTCCTTTAGTTAGCCTTCCCTCTGCTTCAGCTTGCACTGAAAACTTGTGACAGATGTGATTTCTTAAGTTTAAATATCTGTACTTGAGAAAATAGTAGGCATGCGAAAATATAACATTTTGATTTCATATATGCCATCTCAGTCCTAACTAATTCTAATTTGGTTCAATATCTTGTGGCTTGATTTTTGTGGCCAATCTGGTATAAACAAAATCCAAACCCAGATCCCTTATATTTGTTTGAACCACATAGCAGTGGAGTATCTGTATATGATCATACGATTGAGCTTGAACCTGAGCCTGGGGTCTTGTCCCTTAGTAACCAAAAGTTGAAAAATGCCAACATGGTCAAAGAACAGGAGTACATTTTTTCGTTTGACCACATACCAACTATTATATTGACATAGTTTGATGGTTTATCCTAATATGCATATTCCTTGTTAAATTGAGCTACAAACAAATGCTTAAACTTCTTTGTCAGCGTGGCAGGCGGCAGGCTGATGATGCCACCATAACTCTCAGTGTTAATTTCAGTTTAGTCAGTGTTGAGAAACAAGAGAGCTTGCCATTGAAGAATGTATCAGGCTATGCCTTGCATATGGTAGTTGAATCCATTGATAAAAAATGAATGGCTGAAAGATGTGTGACCATGGATCAGTGACTACATATATTCATGCTTTGATTTCAGTCTATTGACATTATGTGTTCGGTTCATTCTTATTACATGACATGTGTAGTTTCTTGCCTGCAAATATTGTTTTGATTCATTTCTGTTTGGTCTGAATAAGATAGCCTGCGGCAAGCTCTCAACCACAAGGTATTTTGAATGCAAATGTAATGTTAAGTTGGATTTTGTTAATGTTGAAAATGTTCAACAACTTTCTATTAACCTTTTCACGATTTATACACTAAGATAAGATATGATGGAGAAAAGAGAGCAATGGGTCGAAGTGTTTATTTACTCCATTGGCCATTTGTTTGCTGCTTAAAAATTTACTGTGAACTGCACATCCTTCTTTATCTGGTGACTAACAAGCTGGCAACTGCACATGATGTGAACGCCTATGTTTTATATATACTGGGCAATTAGAAATAGAAAGTAAGAACAGTCACTTATATATTCTATGTTTTATCTATACTGGGCAATTAGAAGTAGAAAGAACAGTCACTTATATTTTTTTAGTTAAGTTTCGTACTGCTCCTATGAATGACTTGCACTGATGTACAAAGATTCTACCCGATCTACACGGTCATGAAAAATTTGTGATTCTAGAAGCGCCATACCTCAGTTTCATCCGGTATCCTTTTGGCGTGAATCCTACTACTAAAAGCTTCAAACGAAATCGTCAACCGGGCGTGCGAAAACTACGGTCCACTCCTTCGCTAGCCCGGTGAAATTTCGCTCGCCCCCGCATGCGGTTTTCCCGGCCCCCGCATGTCCCGCGCGCTGAACTGCCGTCCCGCTCAAGACCGCCCGTTTGCCTCCGCGCCTGCTCCCCGCTCCCTGCTCCCTCCATTTCCCCTCGATCCGGCTCACCTGGACGCCGCCGCGACTCCGCCCCCACCCCTGCTCCCGGCCCCCCCGAGCGCACCCGGCCCTCCGTCCAACTGTGGCACTGGTGCCCTCCGGCGAACTCTAAAGCCGTGGTCAGCCGCCGACCCTCTTCTCTTCTAACGCGTGAGTTGCAGAGATGGGGGCGGCATCGGGGATAGGAGATGCGTGCATCCGGCTGTCGCAGCTACCCATCATTTCGCCTCCCCTCGTATTCGCGAACAGGAGCACGGAGCGACGAGCGGCGGCTGCTAACCTCACACCTAGGGTTGGGGCGGCGAGCGGACGCCGGCGACAACAGCAGCAGCCTGCCGAGGTAGCAGTGGAGCGGCGCAGGCAGCCAGCACCTTGGTCACTGGTAGCAGCAGGGCTGAGGCGTGGCGCACAGGCAGCAGATTGGCTCCGTCGGGCGCCGCTCAGGCGCTGCTGGGGATGGGGAGGCCGGGGATTTGTCCATGGCTGGCCGATGTTGAGGATGTACTGCAATGGCCCCATGGTGGCTGGTGCTGAGGATGTACTGGACTGTGTGCTGGAGGACGATTGCGTTCATGATGCCTTTGAGGAAAAGGTAACTGGATTTCTATTCTTACTCGGGCATGTGATAGGGCCTGCCTTCATTATCCATACGAGATGCACCAAAATGTAACTCACGATAACAATAAGATCGGACAATCTGCTCTACAAATTTACTATCAATTATGATTTTTCTCATTTGGATATGCTTTTACGAGTATGTGTGCAGTATGGCACTATGCATAATTCAGACAAAAGTAGTCCTAGAGGACTGAATTTTGTGAACAGTTGTTGAACATCTGTCCACTAACTAACCAAAGAGCGCACATTGCTGCTTAATGCATATATTGGTTATTAAATTAGCTATTTAGGATGTTTCATTGATAAATCATATATTGGAAGTTCTGGGTTTACTCTCTTGATTCCAGAATCTACATTGGACACCTCAATCAGCTCATATAGTCCATACCATAGTACCATACAGTGCATTTTAGATCCCTGCATTTTGTGACTCTTTTTTCCTTAATTAGTCTACAAGTTTTTAAATTCATAATTATGTCATCATATAGCTTATGACGATTAAACTATATTATTTTACATGGATGTTATACTCTCTGATAATCGTTTTGCAAATTTGTTTCTGGTTGAAAGGCAGGATTTAAAGTTTTTAACAGACCCACATCTCTATGGTGTATATGCTGAATACACAAGCATCAGTTATGGGTTGAAACAGCTGCCTCAGCACATGTTCTGCTTACTGAAACTGATTTCTTGTGTACTGTATTTGGTTTGTTATCTGCTGAGAAATGTATAGATTATCCTAATAAAATGGAGGAATATTCAGATACGAGCACATGAAAATGGTTGAAAAGGAATAACTCTGGTTCTCTGTTGCAGAATTCTTATGGGCTGGTTGTGGCATTGTTTTTATCAAATTAACGAAATCCATTATCTTTTGTTTAACCTATGCTTTCCAACAGCTTATTTTATATACTACTTGCTTTATTTCAGAACACTACCTACCTGCTTCCTGAGGGGTGGCACAAACTGAAAGTCTGTAGAGGCGTTGAAGGACGCCGTCCTCGTCGAGGCCTTCCCCGACCCGTGAAACTTTTCCATATCAGTGAGTGGAGAATCTCAGTCACATTGATTGGTTGAAGTAGCTGAGATTTCTCCATACGAAATTGGGCTTATCAACTTAGCAGTTTTCAAAAGTTGGGCTAATCAACTTAGCACTTTTCAAAAAGGGCGAGTTTGTGAGGATCCTCTGGTTCAGGCTGGATGTCCGAATGTCCCTGATTTGGTCCCTGGACTCAATTGCTTAAAACTTGCTAAAACAGAACCCTGCCATCACAGATTCAAGTGGGTGCTCCACTTTTATACTGAGATGGTACTATTACATGCCAATGATTGGTAAAACTGTTCGCTCTTGTTTTTTTCCCTATTAGTAAGCTCCTAACAACTGGTTTTCACATTTTCTTTCTCTGAAGTTCAACTACAGATACCTTCACTCATTTAATTTATGCTTATGAAAATGAAAATGCAGAAACTCCTGCAAGTATGTATATGTACAATGTAGTTTTATGCAGTTTTACTTTATTAAAGATCATATCGATGTTATATGTCTCAAATGTTGTTTATTAGTTAGTGATCTGGAGTGAAGGTTCTCTAATTTTTGTTAATTATGTACATTGCTGGAATTGTCCTTAAAGTCATTTGGTTTGAATTTCTATAGGTGAGTAATTATAACTATGAAAAGGAGCTGGAGGATCCCTACTTGGAGCACGGATTGGACGAGTTGCAGGGAACAAGCATCTCTACTTTGGCAGCTTCAGTAAGTAAGAGATGTTTTTTCATTGAATATAGAGTACTCCTGTACATATATTCACCACACACTAGCATATTCGTAGTTGGGGCCATCCCTTGGAGCCAACCAACAAGTTGGGGCAGGTCGAGAGTAGGACGTGTTACTTGTGGTGCAGAAGTAGCAAGGAAGAAAGGAAGCTGCTGCATCTGTTGTTGATAATATTTTCTTTTGTTGATAGTGCAAGGAGGAACAGCCTATGGAAATTGATGAACCTAGCGGTTGTGGAATTGACGAATTGTGAGCACTTTTGAAGTGAAACTAACAAGTTTATTAATGGCATGATGAATCCCATTTTATCATGTTTTCAGCATAATAATCATGGGAGGAGCCCTGCAAGGGACCGGAACCAGGATAGAATACATGGACTGGGACAGAAAACATGAAAGACATCAAGGCATGCTTCACATGAACTGCACTGTTTTCATTTACCGAGTTTATTGTTGAATTATTCAGAGTGTTTCAGATACCAACAAATCAAAAGTGTACTAACATAGTATTCTTTGAGATATCTGGAGAGCTGGACAACATGAAAAAGACCAAGGGAGGTGTGGCACTCGGGTCCGTGGGGGTGGTGCCCTGATCTGTCAGGAAGGGGTGGCTCCAACATGGCTGCGGCCACTAGACACGAGGCCGCATCAGGCCTTCACTCTCTCTCGCTGTCCTCACATGTTCGGGGCACCAATACAGAGGATCTTCGTTCGAGCAGTGAGGAGCAACACTGCAGTATCAGTTATTCAGAATCATAGTTTATGAGTAAATCTAATATAACTACGATCTAAGCTGTATTTCTGTGTGTAGTGCATTTCTTTCCGCAGCAGGTGGAATAAGAATTCAGAATCATAACATGAGATTATATTTTTGTTCATTGTTGACTCGGCTATTTCCTTGATCTGGCGAGGAGCATGACTTCCTTTACCTATGCTGCTTTTGTAATATCTTCAGTGTTCATATTAATTGGCTTATTCTGCATGCAAACACCGTGGGAGAGATAAAAGTTGGGTGGGCATATGACATTTATGTTATTGTGTAAATTCCCAAGGTTTACATGTCGTTCTACTATGTCATTCGCCGTTCTACTATGTCATTCGCAGAAGAATTACTGTTCTTTCTTAATTGAACCGTGCACTGTCAGGAAGTTAGTTTGTTATTATAGAAATGACAGCATGTGCCTAGAAATGAAAAGAGGGGTGAAATCAGTGATGGAAAATACTTAATCAGTGTCACTGGAAAATACTTAATGTGGATTTACTGAGCTTCTCATGCTTAGATCTCCTTGTAGAGCTTAGATATTTTTCACTGTATTCCAAATCATTGATCCTTTCAATATTGATTTTAACGGAGACTAGCTGGAACTTAATTATTAGTTGCAAGGTTGCAATTTAAAATTCACATTAAAGACATGACATGAGGCCATTTCTAATTTCATATCTGACTTTGCATCGGATAAGACATGAAGAATTATGGAATATTTGATCATCCAAACATTACAATTGTAAGATCTTTTGAGGTAACAATATAATACGCTCATAAATATGTTATCGTGGTATTATGCTTTCCCGTTGCAACGCACGGGCATTTACCTAGTAATAGTTAAAATCCTGAATGGCAAACATGGTGTGAATCTTAGGTGGGCCTGGTCCCACCTGGCAGTGCATCTCCACCTCCACGATTTTCAGGTTTAATCGAGAGTAAACGTAAGTTATTTTAAAAAGTAATTAAAATAGCTAAACAAAAAATGAATCTAGATTTTAAGGATTTGGTTGGATGAAAGCCTCTCATATCATGTTACTTTTAAAACATTGATTAAAGATGATATAAAATAAAAAAAAACTAGAATCTAGTTTCTAGGAATGAAAGCCTCCGAGTCAATATATCCTTGCCTAGAAATTGGACATCTTGGAGTGTTGACTAGCCAAGGCAAGTTCCTCTGCCCTAAGGGTAGTTTCAACCTAAAAACTACATGGTCTCAACTAAACAAAATGATGATGTGACATCACAATTAGTGAAAAGATAGAGGAGTAAATGGTTTCTTAGTTATAAGGCTAATCTGGAGAGTTTCATTTTTCAGTTTGTAGCTCTATTATGTGTGGGAAATAACATAAACAAGTTCCATCCATATGAAACTTTCGCCACTCTCTTTATCCATACTACATTATGTTAGTTCATTTAGTGTCTATAAAACTTTTACTAAGACAGCCTTAAGAAGTTAAAAATCTTTTCGTTCACATCGAGAACAACGTGTATATTTTCATCGACTAGCTGGGCCATGTCAGCCCAGCTGGGCCTGATGGAACCCTGCTGAACCGAGAGCATCCTTTTTTGACCGAAGTACCGAGAGCATCCATCCTTGTTCGTTCAGTTCAGCAAACCCTCGTGCCGCCACCAGCGATCCAGGATGCCACCGCTGCCGCCGGCGGCGGCTCTGATGGAGGAGCTCATCGAGGAGATCCTCCTCCGCCTCCCACCGCACGATCCCGCGCTCCTTGTCCGCGCCGCCCTCGTCTGCAAGCAATGGTGCCGCCTCGTCTCCGGCGCCGGCTTCCGGTGCAGGTTCTGCGAGTTCCACCGCACGCCCCCAATACTGGGGTTCATCTACAACGGTTTCTACTATTCCAGCCAATTCGGGGCCAGGTTCGTGTGCACCGCCGCCTCCTGCCCGCCGATTGCCTACGAGAGCCACTGCCAGGTGCTCGATGTGCGCCACGGGCATGTACTCTTGCAAGACAGGAACACCCTGGTGGTTTGGGACCCCATCGCAGACGAGCAGAGGGAATTGCCCTTGCCCAAGCCGTTGGAGTCCCTGTACAGCTGGAATGCGGCACTTCTCTGCGCGGCCCATGGCAGTTGCAACCACTTCGATTGCCACCGTCGATCCTCCCTCGTGGTTTTTGTGTGCACTGATGTTGATAGCGAGACGACCATCTGCACCTACTGTTCCAATACTGCTACGTGGAGCAATCAAATCTTCGCTCGTCAGCAGCCTTCTGGCCACGTGCAGTCTTTGAAGCGTAGTGTGGTTGTGGGGAATGCACTCTACTTTCGGTTTTTCCAGGGAAACAAAATGATTCTAAAGTATGAGTTGGAATCACACGAAATTTCTGTAATTGGTCTACCACACATCCATAGGGACTGTGATGTACTCATAACCACGGTGGATGGTGGGCCTGGAATCGCCACTCTACATGGATCCAAGCTCTACATGTGGTCGAGGAAGGATGGTCTTGGAGTAGATGCTGGATGGACACAAAGCAGAATCATTGATCTTCGAATGCTGCTCCTTAGTAATGCCATATTTACCTTGCCTGATTTGCTGGTTGGCATAGCGGATGAGATCGGTGTCATTTTCTTAGGGGCAGAGACAGATAATGCACTCTTCACATTTGATCTGAAGACCTATAAGGTGAAGAAGATATGTGAGGGCAGGAGATTCTACTCTATTTTTCCTTACATGAGCTTCTATACGCCAGGTACAACTTGCCTTCGTTTTGTTAATTTTCTAATGTTCAGCATGAGAAATGTTATGGTTACTAACATGAACTCTAGGTTCAGTTGCTCAAGAATAATGAATTTAGGTGTAAGTGGAATATCACCCAATCTGATATCAAATTGGGTCGATCATACATTCCTACCTAATCTTTCATTATTGTGGACTTTCTCTGAAACTGGTGACATGTGCCTAGGAATTTATTCTTCCATTATGCATGTTATGCTTGGATTGTAGGGATAGCTTCTTAGCCTCAGCCAAGAAGTTCCATTACTTTGATGATTGTCTGGTGTCTGCACTCCAGATGTGTCATGCCTATCTTTAATCCTGTTCATCCATTAGCTCTGATCCGTCATTGTGACTTAACACACAAATAGATGGTGATAACGGTACTAAAATGGTGGACATATCTCTTAAAAAAATGGTGGACATATTTGTAATGTCTCCAAATCAGTTTGTACTAGAGTTTCTGTTAATTTCAGTTGCTATGAATTTCTGCTGTTAGCCTTTTGAGAAATAATCACTCATCAGAGGAAAGTTTGTTGATTCTTTAATCAGTTTATGTTATTATGAACAAATGTGAATTTCTGCAGCATTGGGAGCAGCTTGTAGATGCAATGGACCAGGTGGCTCAAGTACATGACAAACTCAAGGTGACCATGTGAGAGCTTCTTGATCAAGGGAAATTTTGGGTACTGGTAATGGTAAATCGCATGATATCTATGTTGGAACAGCACTATTATCATTACCGAGATAGGTGCTAGCCTTCAAGGGTTTTTTTTATCCTGAGTTTCTCTTAAACTTCTTAGGGTGATCGTTGGTTCATGTTTTATCGGGCTTGTCTGTAAGCTGTTTGACATCTTGTTGGATTCTAATTGGATGGATAGCCATAGGCTTGTTAATTTACTCTTGTGATGATACTACTTTTGTGGCCAGCCTAGTAACTGGT
The DNA here is from genome assembly GCA_018135685.1 of Themeda triandra. Lineage (NCBI taxonomy): Eukaryota > Viridiplantae > Streptophyta > Magnoliopsida > Poales > Poaceae > Themeda > Themeda triandra. The sequence goes on along the minus strand of JAENPR010001256.1, from coordinate 127,721 downwards.
AAAGCATCCAAGGTCAAGATGCTTTACGTATCTGTGAATCAGCCCACAACACGGCTGTCTATATAAATAGGGACAAAAGACCTTTTTGTATGGTGTCAGTATCATGATCATGTGGGTGTACGATGGTCTCTTCACTATTGATCGCAAGCCTGGCCAGGTGAAGAAACTATATCAGGGCAGTGACATCTGTGATGTTCCCTCAATAAGCTTCTGTACTCCAGGTACCAGCATCACACGCCATGCCATTCTTTGAAGTTTGAACCTAGTACAGTTCTGCTTGCCTGTGGTTGCAAAAAATTAGTTCATAAAAATGGAACGTGTGGCAATTTCATAAAACACTGTATGTGCTACTCTTACCTGAACTGTTTCTGTCCTGTCATGCATCATTCCTGAAATTGGCTAGATATACATGGGTTAGTCATAACACCTTTTCTGGATTGATGGCAGCGTCCTGATCTTGACTGCTGATCTAAATTCTGGACTACTTGGGTAGTAGCCACTCAATGTAGGATTTGCCACTTATGCCTCCCTAACCCCCACGTCAGTTAGGAAAATACAGAGTGCAACAGAACTGAGAATTATGCCTCTTAATTTAGGCTAGGACAAGAAGGTGTCAAATGTGAGAGCAAAAAGGAAGCCACTACCTGCATATTTTTTTTCCACTCGATATATAAGTCTTGACCCTACCCTAAATCATGTACTGTGTTTTTTGTTTATTAATTTGAAGTTGGCCCATGTGATGATGATTGATGAGTATGCCCTGTGGCTTCCACCATGTCGTTCCCTATATGAACAGCAGTCTAGGTACTAGCCTCATCTCATATATTTTGCCTTAGAATGCTATAAACCTCAAGATAATAAAATTGTAAAAACTCATGTTTAAGCGTTTCCTTTTTTTTTGTTATTGACCATTATTTAGATTGTCTACATGTATCTTAGACTTTCTTTATCTGCTACACACTTGTATGAAACAGTCGCATGATGAAGTCATTACAATGATTTAAATTTCATGGGCCATGAATGGTATACAACAAGAGAAACAAAAAATAGATGTTACCTTCTTGATTACTGGGAGCAGCCTCCACCAGTGACGGTCCAGGAGCGGCAGATGCCTAATGTGGTTGGCGAAGTTCATAGTATGAGTCTCATGCACGGGCGTCAGAGTTGACAGATAAGTCTTGTGCTTGAGCACCAATTGTGCAGATCAGAATTGCAGCTTTAGCTTCTTTTGCAAGGCTGAACAATAGCCAAGTTGTATTCATATTACTAGACTTTTGGTAAGCCTCTAGTGTTCCTTTGTAGCATGTTTGCTTAGTTAGAAAGTACTTTCGTCAACTTGGCCTACTGTAGTTACATTCACTATGGCAGGCAACTAGAGGCCTAGAGCAAGTTGTATAGAGTTGGTGCTAGTATAAACAGACCTAGTACCATGTATATGTGTGGTAATTTAAATACAAAGCAGCTGTTGCAGCTGGAACAAACCTCAGCTTGCGTGCCTGGCTGCCTGTTTGTTGGTGTATGTGTGTCTGAGTTCAGAATTACCTACAGCGAAGTGGATACTTTGGTTGCATTAGTAACTGTAGTTGTTGCTTGGGTGCTCAGTTAAGTACTCTTGATTTTGAGTGTGGGACATCTCTGGAGCTGTTCAGCGTCTGTGGGGTTGGTTATGTCTTAATGTGCTGGTCTTTCTTGTTTGTTTCTTCCTGTTAATTTGTGGTGTCATATCTCTAAAATTTGTAAGCTTAGTCCCTTGTATCAAGTTCTCTCAAAAATTTGTTAGCTTGTCAAGTTCTATTGGGGTTTTCTCTGAAATTGTACTGTGCTTCTTTAGGTGGGCTTGCCCCTCTGCTTTAGCTTGTACTGAAAACTAGTGACAGATGTGATTCCTTAAGTTTAAATACCTGTACTCGAGAAAATAATAGGCATGTGAAACTATAACATTTTGATTTCATATACGCCGTGTCAGTCCTAACTAATTTAATTTGGTTCAACAATCTTATATATGTGTATATGTTTGAACCAATCTGGTAAACAAAATCCCAAATCAGATCCTTTTTTTTGAACCGCATAGCAGTGTATATGTATATGATCATATGAATGAGCTTGAACCTGAGCCAGGGGTTTTGTCCTAGTATAACCAAAAGTTGAAAAATGCCAACGTGGTCAAAGAACAGGAGTAAAAATTTTCGTTTTAACATATAACTATTATATTGACATAGTCCGATGGTGTATTCTAATATGCATATACCTTGATATTACAAACTGAGCCATAAAAACAAACTTCGTTGTCAGTATGGCTGTGGCAGGCTGATGATGCTACCATAAGTCTCTGTGTTAATTTCAGTTTAGTCAGTGTTGAGAAACAAGAGAGCTTGTCATTGAAGAATGTATCAGGCTATGCATTGCATATCATAGTTGAAACCATTGATAAAATGAAAGGCTGAAAGATGATTAGAGACTATATATATTCATGCTTTGATTTCAGTCGATTGATGTTATTTGTTCGGTTCATGCTTACAAGGGAATCGGTTCATGCTTATAAGTGAATTTTAGAAACAAAGTTTTTTTTGCATGACACATCCAGTTTCTTGGTTGGAAATATTGTTTTGATTCGTTTCTGTTTGGTCTGAATAAGATAGCCTACGGCAAGATGTCAACCACAAAGGAATTTTTCACGTCCTTTGTATTTGATTCAAAAATCATTATAAACTTGAGCCTCAGGTCTAAACCACACGGAGAAAAATACAATCACTATCATCACACGAATTGCAGTTTCATCAGTGTCTGCTACAACACATATCGACTATTAGCTTGATTTCAGTTATTTTAATGTGCATGATTTATTTTTTCAGCTACTGACATATGTCTAGTATGTGGCAAGGATGAATTGAGCTTTGCATGGTGAATCTTGTCCCTTAGTGTGGAAGGCCTCTGTCCCCACCGAGCAGTGAGCACACCCTGAATTAAAGTATGGTCCCAACTTGCCCATCTTAGGTTCCACATACCACATCCGCGGTCTTATGCTCAGACCATCTATTTTGTGGTTGCATATATGATGTAAAAAACCGCAAATGTAATGTTCAGTTGGATTTTGAGAATGTCAGTGTCCAACAACTTTCTAGTAACTTTTTTACGGTTTATAAACTAAGATAAGATTGAGCAATGGGTCAAAATAGTTATTTACTCCATTGTTCCTTGGGAAAAGGCTATATAACCCCTAAAACTATCCAGGTTGACTACTTCACTCCCTAAATTATGAAACCGAATATTCTACCCCTAAACTATCCAAATTCAGTCAAATAACTTCCCAAGCGGTTTTCAATGGTGGTATAGCTGCCGTGGTTGCTGACATGGCGATGGCCCACATGTCAGCTACTCCTTCCTCCTCTCCTCTCCTTTGTTCTGTTTGATATTCCCATGCCGTTCTCGCCCAGTAGAGGAGACGTTGGTGCAAGTGGTCGTTTCCTCAGCCAGGCTTCTACGCCCACGCCCGCCCAGCTGTTGCTGCGCCAGCTTCTTCATGGTCGCTGAGGCGAGATCTATGCTCCAATGCTCAGGGCCACTCCCACTGTCGTGCGCCTTGTTGTGCAACGCTGGGCCGGATTTGCGCCTTGCTCGCCCTCACCCATGGAGGCCGGTGACAGCCAGTCCGCGAGGACTGACAGGCTCCCGCACCCACGGTAGACGGTCAATTCCCGTCGTAGCGGTCGCCGCTGATGCACTCTTTGCCCCGCTCATCCTCTCTGCGGTAGCCATTGTTGTCTTCGTGCACAAGCGCGGCGCCAGGCTGTTATCGCTGTTGCGCGTCGAGCACGTGTCGTTGTCATTCGCCTCCATGTCCGACTCTAGGTCCTCTCGCGTGGCGGTGTCCATGTGCAAGGAGAAGGTTGACGCGAGCCATCACGGAGCTGGGGTGTCATTCGCCTCCATGTCCGACTCTAGGTCCTCTCGCGTGGCGGTGTCCATGTGCATGGAGAAGGTTGACGCGAGCCATCACGGAGTTGGGGCGAGCGCAACCGCCACCGCTACCTCCTTTGGTGTCGACGCCTCCTTCGTGGCCGCGAGCTCACTCGATTCGCCCATGAAGAGAGATGCAGAAAGGGTCAAGGCTGTCGGTGGCGGGCTCGCGACGAGGGTGGAGACGGAGATGTGGTGGGGGAGGTGGTATGACCTCACGAAGCTAGAGATCGCCACATGCGGGTTTGGCCTGGAGAACGTGGTCGCAGGGAAGCTACGCCATCGTGTCTGCGGCACCCTTGCTGGCGACAAGGTCATCGCGGTCCAGGACTTGGGCACAGAGGAGAAGAGAGAGGGGTGGCTGACATGTGGGACATTGCACGTCATTGTTCATATCAGCAACCACTGTGGAAGAAGCCACTATATAAACCGCTGACCAGTTTTGAAAAGTTAAAGGGGTATACTACTCTAAACTACATATCCTTGTTTATAATTCTATTATTATGCGTTGGAAATATCCTAAACAGCAGGTTTCATCCCTATGAACGTCGTATCAGCACTAAGAGTGACATAAGAAAACATGACTGCATAGGAATCGAGATATATAGGATAGGCAGATGATAGGAGTTAAATGTTTCGACGAATCATATTTTAAAAAACTTACATTAAGAAGTGGTCTCTAATAGTATAGAAATTATCTCATAGTTTTCTAAGCTAGAACTACTGTAGTTAAGCAAACGCCTCGAATGAAGTGGTGTCCGTGCCACGACCTAAAAAAAAAAGACGTTTTTTCCTTCTGTAAAATTTTGGACCGTTACATTCCAGACACATTGATGTACTGATGATTTGTTTTCAGCAACTACTGCCACGGAGGAAAGTGCTGCTGCTGAACGGTCATCTCAGTCGCTGCTTCCTGGCCCCACATGTCATCCTAGCTGGGCTTTGGGCCTTGGGCTGCCGCGTGGTGAAGCAGCCTGGCGAACTGTGGGACATCCCCCATTCTTCAGTTCGTTCAGTTAGGGAGAAAAAAAGGTAAACCCTCGCGAACGCCACCAGCGATCTAGGATGCCGCGGCCGCCGCCAGCAGCGGCGGCCCTGACGGAGGAGCTCATCGAGGAGATCCTCCTCCGCTTCCACGATCCCGCGCTCCTCGTCCGCGCCACCCTCGTGTGCAAGCAATGGTGCCGCCTCGTCTCCGGCGCCCGCTTCCGGCGCAGGTTCCGCGAGCTCCACCGCGTGCCCAAAATGCTGGGGTTCCTCTACACCAGCGATGACTATTCCAGCACATTCAATGCCAGGTTCGTGCGCACAGCCGCCTCCTGCCCGCCGATTGCCTACGGCAGCCACTGCCGGTGCCGGGTGGTCGATGCGCGCCACGGGCGTGTACTCCTGCAAGCCCCTGTTGATTTGGGACCCCATCACCGACGAGCAGAGGGAACTGCATGTCCCCAACAAGCCGTTGAAGCGCCTGCTCAGCTGGAATGCGGCAGTTCTCTGCGCGGCCCATGGCAGGTGCGACCACCTTGATTGCCACCGTCGATCCTCCCTCGTGGTTTTTGTGTGCTCTGATAATAGAGAGACGACCCTGCGCACCTATTCATCCGATACTGCTACGTGGAGCGACCCAATCTACACTCATCTGCAGCATTTGCACTACTTTCAGCGTTTCAATATTGTGGGGAATGCACTCTACTTTGGGTTTTACCGCTGGGGAAACAACATGATTCTAAAGTATGAGTTGGAATCGCATGAAAGTTCTGTAATTGATCTACCACACATCCATAGGTACAGTGATGTACTCATAACAGTGGATGGTGGGCTTGGATTTGCCATTCTACATGAATCCAAGCTCTACATGTGGTCGAGGAAGGATGGTCTTGGAGTAGACGCTGGATGGACACGACACAAAGCCATTGATCTTGGAATGTTGCTCCGTAGTAATGCCATAATGACCTTACCTGATGTGGTTGGCATTGAGGATGAGATCGGGATTATTTTCTTAAGGACAAGGACAGATAATGTGCTCTTCACATTTGATCTGAAGACCTATAAGGTGAAGAAGATATGCGAGGGCAGAAGATTGTGCACTGTGTTTCCTTACAGGAGCTTCTACATGCCAGGTACAACTTACCTTGGTTTTGTTAATTTTCTAATGTTCAGCTTCAGCATGAGCAAAGTTATAGTTACTAACCTGAAATCTAGGCTCAATCGCTCAAGAATAATGAATTTAGGTGTAAGTGGAGTATAGCTCAATCTAATATCAAATTAGATTTGATCATACATTCCTACCTAAATCTTTCGTTATTGTGGTCCATCTCTGAAACTGGTGAGATGTGCCTAAGAATTTATTCATCCGTTTTGCATGTTATGCTTGGATGCTAGGGTCATGGCTTCTTAGCCTCGGCCAGGTGTTTCATTACTTTGATGAGTGTTTGGTGTCTGCACTCTAGATGTGTCATGCGCATTTTCAGTCCTGTTCATCAATTAGCTCTGATCCATCATTGTGACTTAACAACACACAAATAGATGGTGATTACGGTACTAAAATGGTCGACATATTTGTAATTTCTCAAAATGGATTCGTGCTATAGAGTTTCTGTTAATTTCTGTTGCTATGATTTTCTGCTGTTAGCCTTTTGAGAAACAATCATTCATCAAAGGCAAGTTGTTTATTCTTTAATTACCTGATGTTATTATGAAAAAATGTAAATTTCTGCAGCATTCGGAGCAGCTTGTAGAGGCAATGGACCGAGTAGCTCAAGTGCATGACAAACTCAAGGTGATCTTGTGAAATCTTCGTGATTAAGGGAAAATTGGGTAGTGGTAACAGTAAATTGCATGATATCTATGTTAGGACAGCACTTTTAGCATTACCGGGATAGGTGCTAGCCTTGAAGGTTTCTTTGTTCTTCTTATCTTGGACTTTCTATTAAACTTCTTAGGTTGATTGTTGGTTCCATGTTTTGTCAGGTTTGTCTGTAAGCTGTTTAACATTTTGTTGGATTATAATTGGTTGGAGAGCCAAAGGCTTGTTAATTTACTGTTGTGATATCTACTTTTGTGGCCAGCCTTGTAACTGGTAAAGCATCCAAGGTCATGATGCTTTACGTATCTGTAGTAGACTGTAGTGGGACTGTAGTGGTTGCTTGAGTGCTCATTTGAGGACTCGACATGTAAGTAATCTTGATTTAGATTGTGGGACTGGGACATATCTGGTCATATGGAGATGTTTAGCATCCGTGGGGTTTGTTATGTCTTAGTGTACTGCTTTTCTTTTTTCTGCTGTTCAATTTGCAGATCAGTCTTGTGCTTGACCACCAATCCTGCAGATCAGAACTGCAGCTTTAGCTTCTTCTGCAAAGCTGAATAGTATCCAAATTGTTCTTTCAAATCACTAGACATTTGGTAAGCCACTGGTGTTAGCTAGCAAGTTTGCTTAGTTAGAAAGTACTTTAGTCAACTTGGCCTATTGTAGTACATTCACTATGGCAGGCAAACAGAACAAGTTGTATGGGGTTTATGCTAGTATAAACAGACCATGTATATGTGTGGTAATACAAATACAGAGCACCTGTTGAAGCCAGAACAAACCTTCAGCTTGCGTGCCTGCTTGTTGGTGTATGTGTGTGCGTGATCAGAATTACCTACAGCAATGGTGAAGTGGATATTTGATTGCAATAGTAGACTGTAGTGGTTGCTTGGGTGCTCATTTGAGCACTTGACATGTAAGTACTCTTTATTTTGAGTGTGGGACTGGGACATATCTGGAGATGTTTAGTGTCTGTGGGGTTTGTTATGTCTTAGTGTTTCACCTATCTTGTTTCTGCCTTTCAATTTGCAGTGCTATTTCTCTAAAATTTGTTAGTTTGGTCCCTGGTATTTAGTTCTATTGGGTCTTTCTCCGAAATTGCATTGTCCTCATTTAAGTGGATTGCGCTCTACTTTAGCTTGCACTGAAAACTTGTGACGGATATGATTCCTTAAGTTTAAATTATCTGTATGCATGTGAAACTGAAACACTGATTTCATATATTATATGTCATTTTAATCCTAACAAATTTTAATTTGGTTCAACATCTTATGGCTTGATTTTTGTGTCCAATCTGGTAAAAAAATAATCCAAATCTAGATTCCTTATATTTACTAGTATAGTGCCCGTGCTAACGCTATGGTTTTTATTTCAGGGATCTTCATAGAAACAAGGATAGTTTTATGCAATTATATAAGACTTCCTATATAATATGAATACACTCGCATAGCAAGCCATAGTATAATGTCTCATGACAGATCACGAAATTATATAAATAGATAGTAGTGCCCTTTAAGATCTCAGATGACCCATCGGGTACCTCTCAAACTTAACATCAGATTGTAGTGATACAACACCAGCATCCCTCTACCTGAATAAAACAATTTTGTCCGAACAAGCAAGTATACAAAAGTATCATACACGGCACGAGATCAACCGACATGCTAGGCAATCCCTTCGATCATGTTCCTCCATTATCAAGGCTGCATAGTCCTGAGCTTGCTCCTTAAGGCTCAACAATTTATTAGCGGAAGCACTCAACATACTGGGTCTGCAAACAAAACAATGCATTTTTCAATCCACCATACTTTTCTGTAACCCAAACAAACAACCTACCTTTCCTATCCGCAGCAGAAGCGACCTCCTCTCCTATCCGCTGTGTTCCTCGCCTTGGAGATAAGAGGGAGAAAGGGATTGAGCCTCCTAACGCCCAAATATTATAGTGTTGTGGTGTAGTGAATGTGGCGCGCTCCATCGTGACCTCACGTTGCCCGGCTTTACACCCCGTCCGTCGCGGCCTCCCAACGTCCACAGGCAGCGTGCCCGGCAGCGGCCCCACGCGACCTAGTCTGTCGGGCTCGCATCAACGGCGGCGACGGCACCCCCTCGGTCTCCATCGACGGTGGGTGTGGTGGGGTGCGCTCGGGCGCTCACGAGATTGGGATCTGGAAGGTAGGAGAACGGTGGCGGGCGGGCGGGATCTCAGAGTAGGCGAGCGGCATGAAGGAGACGGCGACAGGATAACTGCAAGTGTCCTATCTCCTCCTACAATCAGTGTTCTTTTTTATTCACTGCGAAGGTGAGGATGGGTTTTGGTCTGGGCTGTGCGGCAGGGGTAAGGTCACAGGCTTCTTACTCTTTAAGAAGAATTGCCTTATAGTAGAGATTCCCAGGATTCAAACCGTCACCGCGAAGGTGAGGACGGGTTTTGGTCTGGGCTGTGGGGCAGGGGTAAGGTCACAGGCTTCTTACTCTTTGAGAAGAATTGCCTTATAGTAGAGATATGGAATATAGTTGGAGACTATATGATTACCGTGTTGATCGGTGGCAATCCTTCGCAGTCCCACGAAGCCTCCCAAATTCCTGGAGTTATTTGATGTAGGTATATATGTCATCTATAGAAAATAAATAAGACACCCCCAAAGTACTATACATATACTCTATAGAAAATAATACTTTTTTGAATGCACACTTAAACCAAAGGATGGGTGCTTGTTGGCTACAGTAGTATATATAGACTATTAGTGCAGAAGAAGGTAATAGCTGCGAGTCCATGTTTGACAAAAAAGTAAATTTCTTTCAATTTCCATCCCACACATGTTAAATCGTTCTTCCATATTTTGTTATTTAGATGCTCAGATATCTGCTTCTGGCGGGTGGCCTACTAATGAAAAATTTGTAAAGCGCAGTTCAATACTAATGCTAAAAGCTAACAGATCGAGTTACAACAGTACATTAGTAGTGTGCCATCATTCAAAGACTTTTACCATCAAGATTCACTTAGAGAGACTCGACAATCTTATTTAGTGAATAAATCAAATATTTGTTTGGCCGAAGCCATATGCAACCAGCACACTTGATTCTGGAAATAGTTAGTAGAGAAGTGTCCTGTTTGAAAACTTACCTGATTTTAGAAGTTAAAACTCTTCAGCTGATTCATGCGACTTCTCAGTTCTCGATCGCTATTCACGGAACAGACCACAGTTCAACAGTTGTTTGTCCTCTGAAACAACGGAAAAATTTATCAGCAGGACCAATGTACATATACTCATGTCCTAGTAGAAAATCATTATCATCTAGATTTTATATACAAATCGATCCCAGGGAAAATTATACACATCAATCAGTTAACGTATAAAACAACCACTATTCCACATCTAAAGGCCATAGATGTCACAATCGTTGACACGCATCAACCATGCATGCGCATCAGCTAAGATGAGAAACTACTATACAGAGAAAAAAAATGTAAAGCATTCAGAGATAGATCACCGACGTTACCTAGGGCCAGAAGGAAAGCACGTTGGCCCTGATGCAGCCTCGCAGGAGATCGTGGAGATGGAGAAGTCGAGCGGAGGAGGCCGGCACGATGATTGTGTGGTTGCCGCCAGGAGGAGCGCCGTGCCAAGGACAACAGACAGAACAGGGAATTAGGGACACGGAGATCGTGGCGGTGGGTTGTGGATTCAAATTTGTTTTGAATCAACATACAACGTTTGAGGGCACGGCGTCGGCGTGGCGTTTATGCGGAGGACCATCGCCACAGCCCCCATCGCCGTGGAGCTCCCATCTGGCTCCACTTGCAGCGTGGTCCAATCTGCGCCGCCGTCAATGCAGTTGTCTTGTCCGGCGGCGCAGATCCACACGTGCCTTTGGATCTTCTAGGGAGAGACGATCCGGACGATGGGGAGAAGGGAGGGATGCTGCGAGTTGCAGCACGGGGCGGCTCCGCCCCGGAGAAGGGAAGGAATTTTTTATTAATTATTTTTATTTCGGTGGAAACGGGGGTTTTAGGATTCGAACCGCGGTTGTGGTGGTTGCATGGAGGGTGGGAAGAGTGGGAAGCCTGACCATACATCTAATTGTAGCTCTTAGATCTAGTTTAGAGATGTTTTAGACCCTTGATTTTGATTAGGGGATAGCCTTGACAAGTATTCCATTATAGTAGAGATTTGGATGAGAGATCATACGAGTGAGGTTGTGTTAGGCTTGGCGAGTTAATGTTAAAACTTAGCCACTTTTATTCACATGAAACCCAAATAGTACGATGGTTTACTGGCATCCAGTATCAAAGACGCCGGCCCAATAGTGGCTAAAGCCACCACCGGCTAGGAGGGCCGCCAGATTAGAGGGTCAAGCCCATATTTACCTTTATTTATTTATTTCCATAAATTAGTGAGAGATTAGCCCTAAACCCTAAACCCTAAACCCTAAACCCTATATATGCAAGTTGTAATCACCGTGGACAAATTAAGCAAGAGCAATCTATTATTGCTCGGCTTCCTTAGGGAGCCGGGAGTTCCTAACCCTAGCCGCCTTCTTCCTCATCTCCGCGACAGTGCCCCGCCGCCCTCGCGGCTTCAACCCTCGCCCACCGATCACCCACCGCTACAACCTCCGCGCGACAAGGATAGAACCCCCGCTGCCTATCATTTACTCTAATAGGCACATACCCTGCCATCACTAATTGAGCTATCAAAACATTCTTAAATTTCTTTGTCAGCATGGTAGGCTGATGATGCTACCACAATTCTCAGTGTTAATTTTAGTTTCATCAGTGTTGAGAAACGAGAGAGCTTGTCATTGAAGAATCTATCAGGCTATGCCGAGTGGAATGTATGTGTATTGTAGTTGAATCCTTTGATAAAAAATGATTGTCAGCGCTGAAAGATGTGTGATCAGGGATCAGAGACTATGTTCAGGCTTTGATTCCAGTTGTTCGGTTCATGCTTATATGGGAATCTTGGGAACGAAGTTAGTTTTACTTGGCATCTGCAGTTTCTTGCCTGGAAATATTGTTTTGATTCATTTTTGTTTAATCTGAATAAGATAGCCTGCGGCAAGCTCTCATCCACAAAGAATGTTTCATGTCCTTTGCATTTGAGTTAAAATCATAGTGTCAATCAAGGAGTTGAAGGTTCTCTTGTAATCATTAAATTCTATACTCTATAGCCTCAGGGATAAATGAGGTCTATGTGATGGTGAAAAGTAGAAGCTTATGCTGTCATGCAACTATTTAGCATAAAGAGGCTAGTGCTGATTTTAGTTTATTTGTCTGTAGGGGCTTGTGTCTTCTGCTTAAGAAGGTTCGTCGCTCAGGTTCCACATCCCCTTTGTTATCTGGAGTGCATGCCAAGATCTCGGGCCATCCAGTTTAGTTTGGGTGCATCTGATGTAACAGCCTTCAGTTGAATTTTGTGAATGTCGAGAATGTTCAACAGATTTCTATTAACTTTTTCATGGTTTATACACTAAGATCGAGCAAAGAGAGCACTGAGTCAAAGTGGTTATTTGCTACATTGGCCATTCGTTTGCCGCTTGAGAATTTACTGTGAACTACATATCCTTCTTTTTATCCGGTGACAAGCTGCTAACTGAACTGAATGGAGTATGGAGAGAGGACGCTGTCAGTTGCTGCAGCGCCTATGTTTTATATATCCTGGGCAGTTAAAAAAGTAAGAACAGTTGGACATCTTTTTGGCTTCAATTGACTAATCTTGATAAGCTGTATTTGTGTTGGTTGCGGATCTTCTGGTTAGTAATAATAATAATCCAAAGATGTTTCGCAAAAAAAGGGGGCTTTTGCATTCTTACCCTTACTTTATATTAAGATTGTGATTTTTTGCCCCTGTTTTTTTTAACTTTATGAATTTACCCTTGTGTTTTCAAAACGAAGCACCACTTTGCCCCTATTTCGTCATCCTCCGAGTTAACTTTTGTATCAATGGACAAAAATGCCCATGTTATCTATTACTGTCATGTGGGACCCCTCTTCCTTCCCATCTCCATGTGTCTTCGACTCTTCCTCATCAACCGATGGCGACACGCGAGATGGAGCCCCCTGCGCGCGCCCTAGCGCCGCCGCCCGCCGCCGACTGGCCTCCTCGCCCGCGCATGACCCCTGGAGATGCCGGCGACACGCCTCCTCACCCGTACACGGCCCCTGGTGCCGCCGGCGATCGCCGCGGCCCTCACCCGTACACGGCCCCTGGTGTCGCCGGCGATCGCCGCGGCCCGTGCGACGTCCCTGGCGCCTCCGCCCGCCAGTAACCGGCATCCTCGCCCCCGCGCGCCCCTGGCGCCTCCGCCCGCCGGAGACTGGCTTCCTCGCCCGCGCGCTCTCCTGGCGCCTCCGCTCGCCGGCGACCGGCCTTCTCACCTGCGCTCGCCACTGGCGCCTCAGCCCGCCGGCGACGACAATTAGTAGTAGCTAGTACAATCACTCAACACTGTTATTTTTCACCAACCAGCAGCAGAGATTAAGTGAGCTGGTTCTACATAACACGGCGTCCAGGAAAAAGCAGACAACCATCTTTTTTTTTTGGTCTGTTTGTTTGTTTGTTGCTCGTTTCATCGTCGTTTTTTGTTTTCAGAAACCCAACTGATGAATGAATTTCATCGAAAAGGAAAGAAGAAAAAACAAATGAAGAAAAAATAAAAAAAGGAAAACAATCTCCTCTCGTCTCCTGAATCCTGATTGATTAAATGTAATAATTAATTAATTGATTAATTACCCCAACCGCCAGTCCTGCGAGATCCTCCTAACCAGAACTTCCTAATCGTGCCATGGCAAGATCGATCGATCAGAAGAGCTCTCTGGTGACGAGCGGCGTGGCGGTGTTCCACGTGCTCTGGCTCGTCCGGTCAACGGCGGCCGGGAAGAACTGGCAGTGGCTGGGCACGACACTGCTGGCGCCACCTGCGGCCGCGGCGACGAGGGCGGCGGGAAGGCTAGAGCTAGACTTGGTGTGGCATTGCTGCTGCTTCTGGTGGTGGTGGTGGCGGCTAGCGGCGGGCGTCGCGGGGTTGGTGGTGGCTGTAGCGGCGACGCGGCGGCAGGACGGGCACATTGTGAGTGTGGCTGCGGGCGAGGCGGGCTGCGCTGTGGCGGCGGCGGGCGACGGCGCGGCGGCCTTGAGCGCCCTGTGGTCGGCGAGCTCCTTCTCGAGGCGCTTGTTCTCGTCGGCGAGGCGCTCGCACCAGCGCTTGAGGTACTCGCAGTCCACCTTGTTAGATCGAAGATCAACACAGTTATGATCTAGCCTAGTCAAATAACCACATCACATCATCATGGATCATAGAACATACCTTTGGATGAGTCCGCCATCGATGGGATGCCGCATTGAGATCGAGGTTGTCGTTGAGGAGGGAGAGGTGAGGCGGCGGCCTTCGGGTCGATCCAGTGCCTCTTAGGATCGGGGGGTGAAAGTGTCGGAGTGGAGAACTATCTCAGTTGTGTGTTGGCCAAAAGAGAAGCCGGGCCACTCCTTTTAATGTGGCGCTGTTCGACTCGGGGCCGCAACCATTGGTTGGCGGAGGGAAGAAAATTAGGTGAGCCCGGGGTCCATTCGACAGCTGATGCACCCTTACCCTCGATGGCCGCCGCGTGGCAGCGGAATAAATCCGGAGCTTCACGGGAGCGGTGGTTCCTCCACGCGCATCTCTCGGCTCCGCGCGTTGGCGATGCTACGGCTCGGTCAGCGGCCGTCTCGGCTCCATCGTTGGAGGCTGCAGGCTGCTTCATCCATGGAGGCGGCGGCAACAGAGGCTACTGCAGTACTGCTTCAACGATGGATCAGCCTTCTTGTGGATGACTTGCAAAGGTGTCAGCTCGCCGGCGGGGCTTTGCCGAGGATACCTTGGCGGCTGCTTTGTTCTGGCCTGCACATCTTCCGGTTGGTCAGGTCGCCTAGTATCGGCCTCGCCGCCATGGTCCGTGCTGCTGCATCCCTTTTTGTGCCGCACGTGCAGACTGCAGTGGCGTTCATGCCCTCTCGTCCAGGGAAGGTCACACGCTGCCGTCAATATTCAACTCGATCGGTAGCCGGGTTCGCTAGCTGATGATAGAAACACATACGGGCAGGCAGCGTCATGGCTGAAGAGAACATGGCTCTGCGCTTGGACTTGGAGCCGAGCCGCAGCATCGCGACGCACGGAGCCGAGAGATGCACGTAGAGGAACCACCCCTCCCGTGAAGCGCTCGATTTATTCCGCTGCCACGCGTCGGCCATCGAAGGTAGGGGTGCATCACCGGTTGAATGGACCCCGGGTTCACCTAGCGCTACCGATCGTTGCGCATGGAGGAGCTGCATGCTTAGGATGCTTAGGAAATGCATGCTCTCCTTGACTCGGTTTCTCAAGTGGTGTGGACGTTGGTCCATTCCCAAAATAGCCGAGATCACTTATTCCAACATTCTCCCCTTTGATCGAAAGGCTTAATCATCATAAGTTCACACTTAGCAGAATAATGCACTGAAATAATGTGAGACAGCAGTTAGAAAAAATACTACTGCAACATAGGTATCGACAAGTGCACTATACTACTTAGATAGGATAAAACTTAGACATAATGGGAGTTGGTTGTGTTATGGCCCTCATCCAGAATCAGAGGCTTTCCATTAAACCCATGCCACCAACATGTTCATGAAAAACTTTGGGTGGTAAGCCTTTTGTTAGGGGATCCGCTAACATAACTGTCGTACTAATGTGCACTACATTGACAGTTTGATCCTGGACTCTATCCCTCATAACAAAATACTTAAGGTCAATGTGTTTGGCAGCAGCACTTGACTTGTTGTTATCCCTCATACTGCAACTTTATTATCGCAGTGTAACGTAATTGGTTTCGAAATGCTGTCAACCACTTTAAGACCGGGGATAAAATTCTTTAACCATACGGCTTGACCAACAGCTTCATAACATGCAATGAATTCCGCATGCATAGTTGATCCTGTTGCTATGGACTGCTTACAGCTTTTCCATGAAATTGCTCCTCCCGCTAGTGTGAAGACATATCCTGATGTAGATCTCCTATCATCAACACAGCTAGCGAGATCGGAGTCTGAATAACCAATAACTTCAAGGTTATCAGATCACTTATACGTGAATAAATAATGCTTAGTCCCTTGCAAGTAACGTAAAACTTTCTTAACAGCCCTCCAGTGGTCCATTCCTGGATTTGACTGAAATCTGCCAAGCATCCCGGTTATAAAGGCTAAGTCAGGGCGTGTGCACACTTGTGCATACATTAGGCTTCCGACAGCAGAAGAATAAGGAATTAACTTCATCTGATCAGATTGTACCTTATTTTTGGGACACTGATAGTCACCAAACTTATCGCCCTTCACAACAGGTGCAACCGTAGATGCACAGTTACTCATGTTATATCTCTCAAGCATTTTCTTAATGTACGGAGTTTGAGACAAACCCAACACACCTTTGGACCTATCTCGGGATATCTCAATGCCCAGAACATAAGAGGCTTCACCGAGATCTTTCATATCAAAGTTAGATGAGAGGAACCCCTTAGTTTCTTGCAGCATGTTCTTATCACTGCTTGCTAATAGGATATCATCCACATAAAGAACGAGGATAGTAAAATTGCTCCCCTTGATCTTAATCTATATGCAATTATCCCTTCTATTTTCGAAAAACCAAATGTTCGAATCACCTTATCAAACTTAAGGTACCACTGTCTAGATGCTTGTTTAAGTCCATAAATGGACTTCTTTAGCTTGCAACACATATGTTCTTTGCCTTTCATAGCGAAACCTTCCTAAGTTGAGCCATGTATACATTCTCATGCAAGTCACCATTAAGGAATGCAGTCTTAACATCCATCCGATGTAGCTCTAAATCAAAATGAGCAACAAGCGCCATGACAATTCTAAGTGAATCCTTTGATGAGACAGGAGAGGAAGTTTCATTATAATCAACTCCTACTTGCGTATAGCCTTTTGCTACAAGCCTTGCCTTGAACCTTTCCACCTTCCCTTTGGAATCATATTTAGTTTTATAGACCCATTTACTGCCTACTGGCTTGACCCCATTAGGAATTTCTACTAAGTCCCAGACTTTATTAGAGCTCATAGATCTTAGTTCATCCTCCATGGCTTCCAACCATTTGGGTGAATTTTGGCT
Source organism: Themeda triandra (assembly GCA_018135685.1). Taxonomy (NCBI): domain Eukaryota; kingdom Viridiplantae; phylum Streptophyta; class Magnoliopsida; order Poales; family Poaceae; genus Themeda; species Themeda triandra. Next base: position 110,815 of record JAENPR010001256.1, on the reverse strand, counting down.
CATCATGGCTTCTTTATATGTTTGGGGATCATCTACCAATCCTATGTCGTTAATATCTTCATACATGTATACAACATAGTCATTCGGAATGGCACGTTTTGTTTGCCGCTTGTGACCTTCTAAGAGGTTCTTCATTTATCACGGGGCTTGCTCAGCCGGAGTACGGAGCTCTTCATCATTAGCTGCCGATCATTAGGTGCTTGAGTTATCTATCCCAACATTTTCAAGTGGGTGTTCACTCTCAAAATCTTCGCCGCGGGTGTAGCACTAGAGTCCTCGGTGAATGTGGAGCTAAGTTTTCAGCTGGAGGTATAACAGATTTCGTGCATAGAAACAAAATTCTCTTGGAATGTCGGTAATGGTGCATTATCCGGTATTTCCTCAAGATCAATGTTTCTAGGCTCAAAACTCCCACTTAAGCCATCATGTTCTAAGAATATTGCATGTCTAGTTTCTGCAAATTTTGTTGTACGATCCGGACAATAAAAGCGATACCCCTTAGACTTATCGGGATACCCTATGAAATGGCAACTTATTGTCTTAGAATATAGTTTCCCAATATGTGGATTAAATAACTTAGCCTCGGCTGGACAACCCCACACACGCAAGTAATTCACATTTGGTTTCCTTGCCGTCCACAACTCATAAGGTGTTTTAGGGACTGACTTAGTAGGAACCCGATTAAGTATATGCGCGGCTGTCTTTAATGCCTCCAACCACAAATTCACTGGTAGTGTAGAATTACTTAGCATACTTCGAACCATATCCATTAGGGTGCGATTACGCCTCTCAGCTACTCCATTTTGCTGAGGTTCACCAGGAGTTGAATAGATCGTGGAGGGGAGTAATCCATATGGAGCAGCTCTCCCATAATACTCCCCTCCACGATCTGATCTGACCACTTTAATTTTCAAGTTATGCTGATTTTCAACTTCAGCCTTGAATATTTTAAATTTATCAAGTGCTTCGGATCGTTCACGTAATGGAAAGATGTACCCATAACGGGAATAATCATCGGTGAAGGTAATAAAATAACTAAATCCATCAACCGATGTAACAGAAGGGACCGTATATATCAGTATGAATTAATTCTAATAGTTCCGAACTCCGTATTGCTCCTTTCTTAATTTGTTTCACAAATTTTCCCTTAATACAATCAATACAGTGCTCTAAATCAGAAAAGTCCAATGGATGAAGTATCTCTTCTCTAATGAGACTCTCCATTCTCCCCTTCGAAATATGGCCTAAACGAACGACAGTGCCACAATTTCAACGAGGTCTCATTGGTCATACTTCTCTTTCGCTTATTAGTAACATCGCGCACATTCATCACAGAAGAATCATTAGGAGATAATAAATAAAGCTTGTCATGCCGGGGGGCAAGACCAATAATCTCATTATTACATTTAAGCAAGCACTTGTTGTTCCCAAAATCACAATGAATACCATCATCGTCTAAGACAGAAACAGAAATAAGGTTCCTTCTCATGACAGGAATGAGTAGCACATTATTCAACTCAAGAACAAAACCACTACTCAAAAGTAAAGGGAAAGTGCCGATGGCCTCAAAGATCGATCTCATGTCCGCCACTCTTAGCTTGCGCTCCCCTTTGCCAAGATCCGCTTTGTAAGGAATCCCCGTGATGAATTAGTAATGTGCACGGTGGCACCGTAATCAATACACCATGTATTAGGGGAAACATTAGCATAAAAGGGATTCATCAACAAAAGTAATTACATCATGAGTACCTTTCTTAGTAAGCCGGCCTTGAACCCATCACGGTCCTTTTGGATGTGTCCATAGTCCTTGCGTGCGGCACTTAGGCCCCTTGCCGGTACTCGCCTCGGTGTTGGTGTTGGACTTGTCCTCGTGTTGGCAAGATCCTCTTAAAATTAGGCTTCTTAGCCTTGAGGAAATTCAGCTTCTTTTTAGCATTGGGATTTCCATGGTTCTTCCTTTTGCCCTGGCCAACAAGGTTAACCTGATCCTCATTTTTGGCCTTATGCCTTTCTTCTTCCTATACACACTTAGCAATGAGTTCACTCAGACTCCATGTTTCTTTGAGGAGGTTGTAATTAACCTTAAACACCTCATATTTTGGAGGGAGTGAAGTTATAACAAAGTGTACTAAGAAGGGATCAGACATGGGCATCTCCATGTTCTTAAGCTTGGTGGCCATATCAACCGTCGTCATGATATGTTGCCTAATGCCACCTGATCCTGAATATTTAGCTGAACACATTTTCATTATCAAGGTACTAGCCTCAGACTTAGAAGAGCTCTGGAACTGCTCCTCTATGTTTGCTAAGTACTTTTTAGCCTCATCTGAAGCAGGAATCGCTCCCCTTATTGCAGGCGTAATGTTATTCTTCATGACCTTTACGGCCAATCTGTTGGAGCGTTCCCACTTTTCAAGATTTTCCTCATACTTAGCAGTCCTAGCAGCAAGGGTGGGATCATTATCACCCTGAGCTATAGGAGCAACTGGCTTATCCTCACGTATCGCCAAGTCTAAGTCACCATTCACCCCAAGCCAGATCTCGAGGTCCTCTTTCCATGACTTAAAGTTAGTGCCATTGAGAGGGGGAAAATTGGTGAGCTGATGAGTGAGGGGCGTAGCATCAGCTGAAATAAACCAACACATAAATTAGTAACAATTAAATAATGTCATACATGCAAATAATCCTACGTTGGTCTGATTATGAATATAATGACAGCTCCAATTCATATCACCGTTGGGCAGAAATGAAAAGGAACTTATAATCATAATAAATTTGCGACATGTGTATATAAAATCAACGTTGGTCGAAATTATATACACATAGCACATTTAAATTAATTCTTAGATTAAAACTTCTGGTTGGTTCCATTTTAATCGAGAGCTTAGACATAATTAGCAGCGGAAAATAATCATCATTATGAGCATAATAAATAATTATAAAATAGTGCTGTAGAAAATTATTGCAATTCATAATGCACTGAAAAATATTAAAGCCTAGAAAACGTGATGAATTCGGCCCATAAAACTCGGTGGCCCAGCAGAAAACACATTAATTCGTTAAATAACGGGTGGCCCAAAGACCTTGTATTCGGCCCAGAAGCATAATGACCCATCAGAAAAATTAGTTAAATCAGAAAATATAAGGGCAGCCCATGGCGGTCCAAACTGGGCCGCATTCGGCCCAGTCGACCGGCAGCCGCGCGCGCCCCCGCGGCCCATCTAAAGGCCCGTGCGATCTTGGCCATCCACCGCGATCCAATGGCCATAATTTCATGCAGATGGAACAAAACCGGGTTCTGCTGAAACCCTAGCCTCATTTCCTTCTTCTCCTCCCTTCTTTCTCGCTCAGCAACCGGCCAGAAGAGTTAGGGCGGTGGTGCCGGCGATCTGGGGAAGATGCTGGCGGCGTCAGAATCGGGACAGCGGCGGCGCGGGCCGGAGTGGCGGCGGCGCGGGCCCCCTCGTCGGAGGGAGCGCGCGGCTCGCCCAGCGCGCTTCTCCGCCGAGAGGCTCTGTGCCTCCGCCCGGCGGGGATTGCGTGCACGGCGGCAACATCCCGCCCTGAGGGCGGCGTCATGAGTGATGCGCTCGCGGAGAGCGGCGCTAGGGCGCGCACAGCCGCGGCCATGAGGCCTCCCGCGTGCAGGGCCTTGGTGCGGCGGCGAGCGCCACTGCGCAACACGCGTGTGAGGGCCTTTGCTCGGCAGCTGTGCGGCAGCGCTCTCCCCCTTGGCGCACTGATGGCGCCGCCGTACCCGACATGATGGCAACGGCGACCCGGCGAAGGTAAGACTCCCAAATCTCGATCCTGTGAGTGAGGTTTCTAGTTCATGAGGATTTGGGGAAATTTCGGGGAAAAACTTGATCTAGGGTTTCGGGAATTTGGGGATTTCATCGCAATGTGATTGATTTGCTCATCCCTTTTGCTTAATCTGAAAACCCTAGCCCGATTTGCATTAACTTAACATAATTGACATAAACAGGGAGAATTAAAACCCTAATCATGACTAATCTGACATAAGCAGTAGCATAACTATCAAAAGCATGATTACCCGACATTAATTAACACTAATCGTGACTCAAATTGACCTACCCTAGCACGACAGCCAGAGATCAGAGACAAAAGTATTAACACATAAGGCCTAATCATGCATATCAATGCGCGATTATCATCAACAGTAGGTGATTAGGGCACTGATAGTTCAAAAACCGACCTCTAAACATCAAAACTGAGGCAGATCCTATAGTGATGGATCAAAGACTAGACTAACCTGGAGCTCGATGCCAATTGTTAGATCGAAGATCAACACAGTTATGATCTAGCCTAGTCAAATAACCACATCACATCATCATGGACAATAGAACATACCTTTGGATGAGTCCGCCATCGGTGGGATGCCGCAGTGAGATCAAGGTTGTCGTCGAGGAGGGAGAGGTGAGGCGGCGGCCTTCGGGTCGATCCAGCGCCTCTTAGGATCGGGAGGTGAAAGTGTCGGAGTGGAGAACTATCTCAGTTGTGCGTTGGCCAAAAGAGAAGCTGGACCACTCCTTTTAATGTAGCGCTGTTCGACTCGGGGCCGCAACCATTGGTTGGCGGAGGCGCTACCGATCGTTGCGCATGGAGGAGCTGCATGCTTAGGATGCTTAGGAAATGCATGCTCTCCTTGACTCGGTTTCTCAAGTGGTGTGGACGTTGATCGATTCCCAAAATAGCCGAGATCACTTATTCCAACACACCTCCGTCTGCTTGAGCTTGGTCCGCGCGCGGCGGTTCTGGAACCACACCTCCACCTGCTGCGGCCGCAGGCCAAGCCGGTTGGCCAGCGCCACCTTCTGCTTCTGCAAACGACAAGATGAAATCGTTGATCAGCCACCGCGCCATGAATCAGCGATCGAGCGAATGGAACCGAGAGACGACGGCGAGGAGAAAGAAGGAGAGAAACTTACGGGGTTGAGCGTGCTGTGCGTCTTGAAGCACTCCTCGGGGACGGCGGCTTGGTCCTTTGACAAGCGGAGCTTCTTGCGCCCGCCGGCGCCGTCCTCCTCGTTGCTGCGGACGAGGCCTGACCCGGACCCGGTGCGCTCCAGCTCCCTCTCCCTCTTGTTCCCAGCATTGTCGTCCCCGCTGGCCGCGCTGTCGGGCGACGTGGACGCCCGCATCGCGGCGCGGTCCGCGAGCTGGTCCAGGTCCAGCCCGCCGCGGCGGCGGCGGCGGCAGCGGCGTGGTACTGCGTGTGCGCTTGCGCGGCGGTGTCACGTGACCTTGCGACGTCGGCGACGACGGAGCTGAGCGCGGCGGCCCATGGCGAGGAGGAGCCGGCGGTGGTGGTGGTGGAGGAGGTGAGGCCCAGGCTGAGGCCGAGGTCGAGGCTGGCACGCGGCATCATGGTGTGATGAGTGTGGTGGTGAGGCTAGACGAGCTCGGCTCCGGCGGCCAGGTCCAGGTGGTGGTGAATGGGCATGCGGTGGTGGAGGGGGAAGGGAAGTTGTGGTGGGGTTATATAGGCGGGGGATGGGAGGCAGCTGCTGCGGGAAGAGCTCGCAGCTGGAGAGAGAGGGGACGACGGAGGATGGGTGGCTGTGTGTGCAAATGATGAGGTGTGGCGTGCGGGTGAAGTGGATCTCCGCTCCTGTGCACCGCAATTATTTTTTTTCGCGACCGGGCCTTCACCCGTTTTTCATTAAGAGGGAAAACACAAAGTTACACAAGTGCTAGTCCCCGGTGGCAAGTTGCCAACTAGGCTTCGCACGAACACTTCCTACCTACTGGATCCTAGCCTAACGATTACATGTTAGCCGAGTTCTGTGACAAAGAGACAAGAATCGCCGAAACCGGCGCAAAACCACCGAGGACCCAGTCTTCTGCCTCCCGAAAGACCTCCTGTGCTACCACGTGCTCTGAAGACGCAATGTTTCGGAAAACCCTACTATTGCGTTCTTTCCACAACCGCCACGCCACGAGCAGGACGACCGCGTCGAAAATCTTTCTTGAATTGCTGTCTAGCCGACGACGTGAGCGCAACCACCAAGCAGGAACGTCCTCGTCTCCAAGTGGCACCATGTACGTGAGCTGGAGCACCTGAAGCACTACAAACCAAACCTGTCTCGCGAAGGGGCAACCGAGAAGCAGATGGCCGCATGTTTCTGGGGCCTGATCGCAGAGAGAGCATACATCGCTGTCCTGCAGTCCCTGCCGTGTGCGCCGTTCGGAAGTCCACAGGCGATTGTGGAGGACGTACCAGAAGAACAGCTTGACTCTCGGCGGCGCCTTGACACGCCATAGTTCTTTCGCGCCCAGCAGCTCAGTCGATCCAGCGAAAAAAGCTCTGTAGGTAGCAGACGACGAGTATGACCCGTCCGGCGTCCACTCCAGTGGAACTTGTCAGGCTGTCCCGGGTCAAGTTGGACACCCCAAAGCAGCGCCCAAACCCTGAAGAAGTCACGCAGCACGGTGACCGTCGTCGCGCCGACCACATCGCGAGCCCAACGATGATCAAGGACCGCATCCCGCAGCGTACGCGTGCGCCCAGTTCGCGACGTTGCACGGTAAAGTGCTGGCGCATAGTGCTGAAGCCTTCCGACCGAGGACCAACAATCGGTCCAGAATTTTGTTGAAGCGCCATCCCCCACGGTGACAGAGATGCTGGCCGCACACATGGCCTCAACATTTTTTTCGACGCGAGCTGGAAGCCGTGCCCAACAACTATCCCTGTCCGTCCGCGCCAGCCACTGCCATCTTAGTCTTAACGCGTAACCAGACAAGCGCAAATCAACGACCCCCAAGCCGCCAAGGTCCGTAGGCCGGCACACGACGGGCCACGCAACTTTACATTGGCCACCATTGCACGAGTCGCTCCCGTGCACCGCAATTATTAATGGATGGATGCCTGCTGCTGCTGCTGCCGCCTCCTCTCATCATCGCGGCCATGAGCGATCTGCTCAGGCCTTTTTGACCCGGCATCACCTCTCCTCGGCTCACGGCTCCATCGCTGAGCCGGTCGGTAGGTCTCGTGCATGCATGCATGTCTCGGGCTTGGTCGGGGCAGTCTGGTTGGCTCCATCGTGTGGGTAGGAGCAGCCATAGGAGAGGTAGTCTACAAGTACGCAGGGTTTTGATCAACAGAGCTAGTACTCCACATAATCAACACATAAAAAATCAATTAAATTTCTTTTTATAATACCTGCTTAAATATTACAAACCTTCTAGAACAATACCAACTCAAGGGCTCAACAATGCTAAGACATGGTTTATGGATCATAGATAGTGATGGTTCAGTGGCTCACTAAACAAAAGCTGAGGGTCTTTTTTTTTTGTTCAGAAGAAAAGGCTCGGGATATGAAAATAGAGAAACTTCAGTTGTGTTGTGTTATAGATAGAGAAACTCAATTCAAATATTTGATTTGTTGCTCTCCATGCGTTTCGATCATCTGTGTGATACCCCATTGTTCTGTTATAGTTCCGAGTTTTTCTGTGGCATGTGGCATTTGGTTTACTGTTGTGACAATGTCAAAATGTATCTGGAGCCTGACCATGGTTTTCGTAAGTGTTATGATTGTTAATAAGAGGGTTAGCTGACTCCATTTGGTTTTCATAACTTACTGTTTATTTCATCTGCATCATTATTTCATAACTAACCATCTATTTCATCTGACTCTTTTGACTACAGGCAAATAGCTGCTGCTGTTGGATTGTGGAGGAGGCCGTTATCAGTTGCTACACCTAAAACGTCGGACCTTACAGCGGATCACTTGCTGCATGGACTTGGCTGTAGTAGTAGTAGCAGTGCAAAGCCCTCTCTCATTACTATCAGAACAGTTGCCCTCAACAGAGAGCTCGTGCTATATTCCCCTTGGCCAAGCTCAGCAGACATTAGGGACCAATGTAATGTAACAGACATCCAAGTATGTGTGGATATTGAAACCATTGGGCACAATATCATTGAACACACGATCATTGTGTTTCGTCAAATCTCTGTCAGCAGAGCCCATGGGTATGGTGTTTGTCTGAATTTTGTACTGGTGGTCCTAACTCTCTCTCTTATAATCACAGAAATAGGTAGAAATTCATTCCTCTTAGTTTGCTGAAGCTTCCTGAACATTTCGGGCCTCTCATTTCAGCTGTCATGCAGTTCTCATTTCAGCTGTCATCAGTTGGTTGTGCAGTTGAGTTTCTCTTTGAATGGACAGCTCGCGGCCAAGTTGCAGCAGCTCGTGATGGTGAATTATTTGCTTGTTGTATGCCATCCTGAACTCCTGAAGCATGCGCACTTGTTGGAGCTGTTTGTTCTGTGTGTGCCTGCTAGCGGTGCTCTCCTTCTCTTGGCAATGAACTTCGGTTGTGCTTAAAAATGAATTTAAGGTTCAGTTCCATGTGAACCATGTAAACCAAACCCTCCACCAAGAAATTCAGTAATGAATCGGTGATATTTGAAATCAGTTTATCATCACTCAGTAAGAAGATGAATTCTTTGGCATGTAGTACAAAGAGTAACAAGATGGAAACATGAACAATGAGCTCGATGTCCTTACGGCTTGTATAGACCCTCAATACTGCATCAACACACCTATAAGTATTTTTATTATCTGTGTCACAGTAAAATTATGTTATCGTCTCTTCCCTATGCAATTAATTAACAGCTTATTATTTTTTTTTAAAAAAATTAACAGCCTTATCTCGGATCAATCAGTAAAATTAAGCAAGCTGTGCACGGAGGAGGGCAGCCAAATTCCTCCACTCCACTGGCCCCACCTGGCAGTGGCAGAGCAGGTCGTCCACCTCCACTCCACGACCCGAACCGCACCCCATTTCCACTCCCCCACCGACAAATCCCTAGATCGGCCGCCCGGGATGGATCCGCCTCCGCCGGCACCGCTGCGGGACGAGCTCGTCGAGGAGATCCTCCTCCACATCCCGCCGTCCGACCCCGCAACCCTCGCGCGCGCCGCCGTCGCCCAGAAGCGGTGGTGCATCATCGTCGCCGGCGACGGTTTCCGCCGCAGGTACCGCCACCGCCACCGCACTCCACCCTTGCTGGGATTCTTCTGCGACCCCTGGGAAGGGGCCAGCGACAGCGACAGCGACAGCGTCGGCTTCTCCACCAGCTTCGTCCCCGCTTCCTCCTTCCGACCCAAGCCCCGCGCCGACCATCGCTACCTGCGCCCGTTGGACGCGCGCCACGGCCGTGTCCTCTTCCACGACGACAAGGAATTTCGTCCCATCGCAACCAATTCCAGGCTCCGCCTCCTCGACTGGAACCCCATTACGGGCCACCTGGTGAAGCTGCTCAGTCCCAAGGGCTTCCGCCACGAGTGGAATTGGCAAGCCATGGTGCTCTGCGCCGCCCCCGCCGGCTCGCGATTGCTACCGTGGGCACTTCATGGTGGTGCTCATCAGCGAGGATTACCCAAACGGGATGCTCTCCTGTGTCTACACATCACAGGCTGGCACGTGGAGAAAAATCATCACTTCTGATCGACACCCCGGTTGGGGCTGCTTTCTTTGTCAGAACCGGAGTGCCCATGTCGGGAATGCACTCTACTCCATGCTAGACAGGGGAAGTAAAATCCTCAAGTATGATTTGGGCACACAGGAATTTTCTGTCATGGAGCCGCCTGCTACGCTCTCACAGCCTGTTATGCTCTCACACCGTGGCTTTGAGTGTCAACTCACCACCATGGAGGATGGGCAGCTAGGACTAGCAGTACTGCATCAGTCTACACTTTACATACTATCAACAGGCGAAGAATTTCGATGGGAAGGAACAAAAATCATTGATCTCAGAAATTGTGGTAATTATATCCCATCAGCCCCCAAACCTTCTTTGATTGGCTTTGCGGGAGACATTGGTCTTGTTTTCATGACTGGAAACAGTGGAATCTTGAGTGTCGACATAAGGTCTGCTCAGGTGAAGGTGGTCGATAACAAACCATACATCTCCTGGATTGTTCCCTACATCAACTTCTGCAGTCCAGGTACTTTTCTCACGCATCCTGATTATCCTTATTCAAGTACCACTTTTAACTTAGCTCAAAAAATATTGAATTTAATTAAATTGCAACATCATTTGTATCACATTGTGTCAAAAATGTTTTTTTTTTTTTTGCAAATGAACATCCTTGGAAATCACTATATATGCATGGCTTATAAATTAGTCACACCTGATATCGATAATATTGATGTCAGGACAACTGATCAAAAATTTTGGCAGCTGATAGCATAACACTCTGTTCATGTGGTGGTTCATGATTTGGCTAATAAGTAAGATAAATCTTGAGTGCCACCAGGTTGTGTACCAATTTTTAATTTATGCGATTTGGGATTCAGTATAGTGAGATAAAATCCTGAGTGCCACCAAGTTGGATAATAAATAAATTATGTTTCCAAATTTAAGCTGGGACAGGAAGGTATCCAAAAGGAGGGAAGCCACTTCTTGCATGGCCTCCTACATTTCTGAAATCCATCTGGTGCCCTTCTGAAACCCTGTATGTTCTGCTATGAATGGTTACACTTAACAATACTGAAATGTGGACAATGATTGATGACACCTATGCTTAACAGAGATTATTCTTCTGTAGTTTTTATGAGTACCTCTATTCTGATCAAGTGTAGTTAATACCCTCATGGGCTGCTCATAATAAATTAGTGTTCTTTATTACCTTTCTGGTTAGCCATCATAGTGGCAACCTGTCAAATCTTGTGGTTGGTCAAAATGTGAAAACCATATTCAGTTTGGGCAAGTCGATTCTTCTGCCAGCTGGTGTTTCTTCCAAAACATTGCATTCATGCTGTAATGGGACTGAGGAAAAGAAAAAATGGAGGGCAGTCATGTGTGGCCAGCTGGCTTCCGAGTCAAGGTGTAATTGTGTATTAATTATTATGAGTATCATGTGGTATATGTAGGATAAGTCTTTAGCATTGGTGGGATTATTGCAAGTTTGTGTCTCTTCCTTCAGGGTTTCTACATTTTTCCATTTCTTTTCTTAATTTGAATAGCTCAATTAGTGCTGTCATGGGCTTGACCGTAAGCTTTCCATTATCCTGCTCCACATGTAGTCTCATTGTCTTGCTGACATGTAGTGATTCAGGATTTGCCGCTGTGTGAGGTAGCCAAATTGTGTGGCAAATTATAAATTGTACCTCCAAATTTAAACTTGGACACCAAGGTATCCAAAAAGGAGAGAAACCATTGCCTACATATGCTTCTACAGTTCAGAAATAAGTCCTGTGCTGTGCCTTCCTGAAACCTTGTACATTCGTTAGCAACATATAAATTTGGATGATAATACTATGAGTTGACAACATATAAATTTGTTGTGAGCTCAGTTTATCTTCTTTATTTGATCAATTGTGGTTAATAACTTTTAGAGCTGTGGATAATAGGTTATTGTTGTTTATCTTTTTGGTTAGCCATTAGTACTTGTTGGTCAAAATCTGAAAACAATGTTCAGTTTGGCCACAGTTTGATTAATTAATCGGTTGTCTGATGTTTACTTTCAAAACCTTTTGCATTCCTGCAGCAATGGGAGGGCCATCTAAAGATGGCAAACCAAGAGTAGGTGTGGCCAGCAGTCTTCTCAGAAAAGGTGAAATTTAGTAATAATATATAATGTTGAATATCGTGTGGCATATTCTGGACATCTCTTCAACTTTGGTGGATTGCTACCTGTTTCTGCATTTTTAATTTTTCTCTCTTCAAATATTTAGCTCAATCATGGTATCGTGCTATATTCTGATTGTCAAGTGAAGATGGAACAGACCAAGGACTCACCAAGTGAAGATGGTGTTGAGACGTCATGTTCTTCTCACATCATGTTGGGACCGTGCTGTTTTGTGTGTGTCTTCTGGATGATTCTTAAACTGTTTTTTTTGTTGGCCGTCTGTTTGGCCTTGGTTACCTGAATCGGGCTGGTCATATTCCAGTTAGCTCTTTGTCCCTGTTCTGAATTACTCTGAACTTCTGTATTTCCATCACAACGTTAATGGAAATGAGGTGAGCCTCGATTTGGAAAAAAATATTCAGGTTACCAATTAATAAGCTTTGTGATTTCGTAATCCACATGTACTCGTGCTGAAGCTATAGGCTGTAATGAAATCCAGGAATTATTATTATTTCCCTTTTCCTCCAAAAATACATATGCCAGAGAAAATGAGCCTATGGGATTAGAACAGTGCAATTGTTTAAAGCTCAATATTATCCTACATTGTTTTAGAAACTTAAGGCAGCCAATGGTTGCGGTTGGTGCAAGTTTATCTACCTGAGTGTATAATCCAGTGTAGAGCTTTCCCAATGGTTTCCTTTTCCTAATCACCTTTCCCTGTACTATGCTATAGGGGATCAAGGTGTAAAATAATGCTCGAATAGATTCCCTTTCCCTATTTTCTTCCCCCTCAAAAGCCTTTACCCCCCCCCCCCCCCCCCACCCACCCACCCACCACACACACACCCAGCCCTTAAAGCCCATTTCGTGAGCATGCATCCTGCTGCTACTTTCATGTTCCTTTAAGCCCCTCACCTGCTTCGACAATGCCCGCCTGGTGACCCATCGCCGCTCCTCCCCCAGTGACTTGCTTCAACGACGCCCTCTCGATGACCCAACTATCTACCTCTCCCTCTGACGCCCGACCATCCACCTCCCTCCATAGTTCGGGTGCAGCCCTAGCCATCCGCCACCGCAACACTAACTCCACTCGATTCGGTGATCAGGACCTTGCTTCAGTGTCACTCGACTCTGAGGTAGCAAGGTGCCCTCACTGGTAGTTATGCTTGGTGGGCCCCTCTTAGGTGATGGCAAATCCACGCACGCAGTGTCTGCACCTTGCTTGCGACAGGCCAGGACGAGGACCGCAAGGAGCTCGCTCAGCGGAGCGCCCATCGGGGCTGCCACGGCTGGAGCCAACTTCATCCATGGGAGGCAGATGGATTCGCTCCACGTTAAGGAAAGGAGGAAGGACAAAGATAAGAAAAGGCTTGCCCTCAAGGACATATGGGTCTCGTTTCTAAGTGCATATTATTGGTGTTGTTTGACTGATTCAATAGTTTTCTGTGAGAAAGAATAAGCTAAACAAAAGCTAAGACTAGTTCATGCATATGTGATTCTAGTTTGGGGTGCTTCCGTTGGAGTAGATGGAAAATAATAGGGCAACAAAATTAGAGGAAGCACCAAGATACAGTTGGAGTCGCTCTTAGCTCTTAGATGCAAAGTCACCTCCTAATAACTACCTTGCTTGGCTATAATATGTTTTTAAATTATTACTAGTACTAGCATATGTAATTTATTTTTTAGAAAAATAAATATATCAATATCTTAACTTTTGTATCGACTAATACATATAGTTGTTCCTTATTAGTTATTACACACTAAAAGGGGGCATATGGCCTCGGCCACCTTTTCCTTCTTTAGCTCCTCCTGGTAGGTGTTGCTTCTTCTCTCTTGTTTTTCTTGTTGTTAGCATCTAGCTAACATCCTTGTATCCTTTTACCCTGACTTTATTTTAATTTTTTATTACTGGGGAGCTTTGCTCCACAGTTTCTCTGTCTCCAAAAAAAAAAAAAAAAAAAAAAAAAAAAAGGGCATATGGTAGGATACCCCGAGCTTATATGAAGCCTAATGTAGGGGACTAGATTTATCCAACCGGTGGCGTCCCTCGATTCCTACCGAGAGCGCCACCCGGGGTTCGAACTTAAGACCTCCCTTGAGTGGTGCCTTGACCATCTCGATCGATTGCCCCTCCCCTCCTTATTACACACTCAACCACAAAGGTCAACATAATCTCAAAAGCAAGGTTTTGAGCAGAGAAGGAAAGGTAATTAAAGATTCCTAAAGCAACATCTATAACATATTTCTATTAATGAATCTCCAACCTATTCTCATAAACACCGCCATCGCGGCTGACTCAATCTTCTTACAACTCATCTTCTATCATTTGGCGATCTTCCTCCTTATGAAGTAAGATCAAAACCTGGTCCACTAAGTCCCCTAAGATAACCTTGTGCTTACTCAAGGTTCTTAACAGTACTATCCTTTTCCACACACACAACCAGCAGAAAGTCGAGATAAACTGACCCCATTTTTTAGCCTTACATACACAAATCAAATCAAATGAGAATAGATGGCAATGGAAAGAGATTCGGATTCTAAACAGTAGAGGCTCACCAATACGCATGCGTATATATTATATACTACTACGACAAGCAGATCGATCGATCGCCCTCGCCGCGACCGTGATGGGGATCGTTCCGAGCAGGTTGCCTCCGAACGATGACGGGCGCCCGTGCGACGCGGCGACGGTGGCCGCGCGGCAGCGCTCCTTCGAGTTCTTCGAGTCGATCGACCCCCGGGCGGTCGTTCCGCTGGACGGGGCACGCCTACGCGGCGTAGAGAGCGCGCGCCCCGTCTTCCGCGCCGCGCTCGCGCGCTGCGCCGACTACCCCAACGTCTACGGCGCCTGGATCAGCATGGAGCTGGACGACGGCGGCGGCGGCCCCTCGGCCGCCAGGGCGCTCTACGAGGAGTGGCGCGCCCGGAACGAGGCGGAAGGGCGCGACGACGACCGGGCGGCGTCCCTGTGGTATCACTACATCATGTGCGAGATCGAGCACGGCGGCGCCGAGCGTGCGCGCGCCCTTGCCGACGCGGCCGTCGCGGCGTGCCCCCGGAACGCCGAGGTGCGCGCCGAGTGCGTCCTGGCCGAGGTCAGGCTCGGCGACGACGCCCGCGCGCGCGCGGCGTTCGACCGTGCACTCGCCGACTTGGCTGGCGACGAGGAGGCCACGAGACAGTTCATGCTGGAGGTCCGGCGAGGTGGTGCCTACCTGAGCGAGGAGTGGTTTGGGGGCTGCCTGCACTTCTGCCGCGGATGGTGGTTCCGGCCGCCGCGCTGGTGGGAGCAGATATAGCTGACCGGCGCGCTGGTGCGCAGAGCTAGGTGTTTAGCTCCTCTGTTTTCTTTTTTTAGAAAAGGGGCTCATCTGTTTTCTAATAATGAGTATAAAAAAGATTTAAATTTTCAATAGATACAAACGGTCTTGGCATCACATCAAAAGTAACCACTTTTATTCCCTTGGCTGAAAAACAACATGCGTCACAGAATTGCTTATTTAACATAGCAAGAAAATAAAAGTATGTTCTCTTTGGCCCAAATATTTTTTTAAAAAAAAAGTGGATGCCAAATAAGGTAATATTTGGGTCAGATTGATAGCTATTGAAATTAGCTTGTGTGGATCCAAACATAATAAAGCTAATATAATTAGTAGGCGGCTAATATTGATTCCGCAACCATAACAGATATGGTGAAGGCGACTTCTATCATGTCAAAATCTAGTGTGGGTCGAATTTGGGTTAATACGTACCCGCTCATCTTATATTATGTTTAACAATGAGAAATGCTTTGGACTCTTGATACAACCAGTGGCGGACCCAGAGAAATTTTAGAGCACGGGCAAATTTTAGCACGATGAGTATTTACTATAGGAAAAAATAATTTTAATCCTTCAAAACATAAGAACTTCATTGCTTTTCATTGCGTATCCATTGAGGAGCCGGGGCTGGCCGGGCTCGCCGGGCGGTGAGTCCGCCTATGATACAACCATAATAGTTGCCAGACGCCACAAAGAGAAAAAAAAAGGATTTTAACAAAAGAAATCAATTGAACCGATCCTCATTTTTTACATAGTGTAGAGGAATGCTTAAAACCTGTTATTTGTCATTTTGCTCGTCAAATACTTTGGTGATAAACTAATTAACATGTGATTTATAAATGATATCGCCAATTTAATTCATTATTACTTGGCGGTGAACTTTTTTTTTTTAGCATACTTGGCGGTGAACTAATAAGTGTGAGTTCTGTACTTATTTACTGAAGAGCGCACGCTAAATGGAGGAGTCAAAATGCACCAAGAAATAAAAAAAACGTTTTGACTCTCGCTGTCTTACAGGACCCATCTGTCAGCTAGTTGGGCCTTGGGCCGAAGCAGCTGAATCAGATTGGCAGCCCATTCAGTTGAGTCGTCTTCTTCCCTGTCTCCCCAATTCGACCAAACCCTCGCGCCGCCACCAGCAACAATCCAAGCATGCCGCCACCGCCGCCGCCGCCCCCGGCGGCCGAGCTGATGGAGGAGCTAATTGAGGAGATCCTCCTCCGCTTCCCGCCGCACGAGCCCGCGAGCCTCGTCCGCGCCGCGCTCGTCTGCAAGCGGTGGTGCGGCTTCGTCTCCGGCCCCGGCTTCAGGCGCTGGTTCCGTGAGTTCCACCGCACGCCCCCCATGCTGGGGTTCCTCAACAGCATCCCCGACCTCAATGTCGAGGCCCACTTCGTGCCCACAACTGCCTTCGTCCCGCCGCACGCCGAGCACCGCCACTGCCGCGCGCTCGACGCCCGCCACGGGCGTGTGCTCCTGGAACTCCGTGGGAGAACCTTTGCAGAGGATCGCCTCGTGGTCTGGGACCCCATCACGGACGAGCGGAGGGAGCTTCTGGTTCCCACGCAGTCGGGGGACGTGTTCAAAAGGAATGCAGCGGTTGTCTGCGCCGCCGGCCGGCCGTGCGATCACCTCGATTGCCACGATGGACCCTTCCTCGTGGTCTCAGTGGGATTCACCTCTAAGCACACGATCATCTGCACCCGCTTATCCAGTGCGGCTACTTGGAGCGAGAAGATCTCCATTGGGGCTCCTCCCGCCAGCTGGTCTCTTCCCTTTGCACCTTGTGCGTTCGTGGGGAATGCACTCTACTTTGGTTCTCCAAATGAAAGCAGAGCTCTCAAGTATGATTTGGAACGGCATGAAATGTCTTTGATTGGACTACCACAATCAATTGGGCAGCGTGCTGTTGTGCTCAGAACCACAGAGGATGGTCGCCTGGGTTGCGCTACCATATATCAATCTAAACTCTACATGTGGTCGAGGAAAGATGGTCTTGAAGCAGATACCGCATGGACACAGGACAGAGTCGTCGAGCTTGAAGTGCCGCTCCGTCGCAGTGCCATCTTAACCTCACCTGATCTAGTTGGCTTTGTGGATGCGATCGGTGTCATTTTCATAAGGGCGGGTGATGTGATCTTCACAGTTGATCTCAAGAACTGTAATGTGAAGCAAGTTTGCAAGGGCAGAGGACGATATGCCATTGTTCCCTACTTTAGGTTCTACACTCCAGGTACATCTTTCCCTGGTTCTGTAGGTTTTCCAGTGATTTTCAGAACGAGTAATACTATAGTTGATACTATGAAATCTAGGCTTAGGGATGATTTAATTATGGAATGTCACCCAATCTGATAACACTGAGTTCATCCTTCCGAAACCTTTGGTTACAGAGAATTTTGGAACCTGGTTAGATATCCCCTTTGAAATTATCCGTCTATTACATATATGTCATATTTGATGGTAGGTTCCTGAAAACTTTGCCTCAGCTAGAAACCTAGGACTTTTTGTAGCTTTAATGAGCTTCTGTGGTGTGCCTACACACTCATTAGCTCAGATCCATCAATATGACTTGATATCAGCACTAAAATGACAGACATATCTATCTTTGTGTTCCTGTGATTTCCTGCTTGTATAATTTTGAGAAGCAAGTGTTTATCCAAGGCACATTTCATTCTCTAGTAAGTTAATGTGAAGCAAGTTTGCAAGGGCAGAGGACAATATGCCATTGTTCCTTACCTTAGCTTCTTCACACCAGGTACATCTTTCCCTGGTTCTGTAGGTTTTCCAGTGATTTTCAGAATGAGTAATAATCTAGTTGATACCATGAAATCTAGGCTTAGGGATGATTTAATTATGGAATGTCACCCTATCTTCCGAAACCTTTGGTTACAGACAATTTTAGAATCTGGTTAGATACCCATTGGAAATTATTTGTCTATTACATATATGTCATGTTCGATTGTAGGTTCCTGAAAACTTTGCCTCAGCCTGGACCTTTTACAGATTTGATGCTCCTCTACGCTTCAGATGTGGTGTGTCTATCTTTAATCATACTCACCTATTAGCCCTCATCCATCAATATGACTTGATATCGGCACTAAAATGACAGTCATATCTATCTTTCTGTTCCTGTGATTTCCTATTTGTATAATTTTGAGAAGCAAGTGTTCATAACAAAAAGGCACATTTCATCATTCTTTAGTCAGCTACTGTTATTCTCAAAAATCATAAATTTCTACAGTTTTGGGAGCAACATGTAGAGGTGAGGGACCAAGTGCTGTTGTCTCGAGTCCATGAAAAACTCAAGGTGCTTATGCGAGGACTTCATTATCAAGGGGAAATTGGGTAGTAGTAATGCTAAGTCACATGTTACCTATGGTGGTACTGGTACAACATTGCTGCATTAGTGAGATTGGTGCTAATAAAAAAAAAACGAGACCGGGAGGGGGTTGACGCCCCCATCCGTATTTCATTAAGCGAGAAGACCGAAGTCCCCCGGCCTCGGAAAAACCCCCGAACCCTAGCCCCACCCAGACACTGTGAGCAGTCCCACAGGGGACCGAAAGCCGCGGTTGTCCAGCAGAACCTCACCGTGGTCGGGTGGACCACTCTATCAGTGCTTTGGCACATGGGACTAGCGAGGGGATTTTTATTTACCCTCAGAGCCTAAATCCGCTCCCACCGGGAGTCGAACTCAGGACCTCCTGAGGGGTGCCGCCGGAGAGCTGGCTGGAGCTAACCAGTCGAGTCCAGCTTCCTTTGGCGAGATTGGTGCTAATAGACTCCAGGTTTCTTTATGATTCTTTAAGCCAGAATTTCTCTTAATCCTATTAGGTTGTGTTGCTTCCAAGGTTTATCAGGCTTGTATTTAAGCTGTTAACACTGCATTGTCCTACTTTTCATTGATTATATGTGGCTATTTGTAGTGGAACCTGAAATCAGCATTGTCCTACTTTTCATTGACTATATGTGGCTGTTTGTATTGGAACCTGAAATCAGCATATCATCCTTTTAATAGTATCAGGGCACAAAAAAATAGTCGTTATGAAATGATTCATTTTATCCCATTTTAATAGTGTCCTGACCCCCCCAAAATGATTCCTTTTAATAGTATCTGGACCAAGTGCTTTGTCGTCAGGTCTCATTAGGTGTACAGCCAGAGTATGATGTTTGTCCATCTAGATGGTGAGCTAAGTTCAAGTTATCACAGAACCGAGCACAAATCCATTCCCATTTGTTTAGTTTGACTTTTCCTAACACTTCGTTGTTTATCAGTATTGTTTGTCCTGTCTGAATGTGTAGCTGGAGTTGATGGTAAATCGTGCCTTGCTTGTTGAATAGCAAATATGATTACGAAGCTTGAAAAATGTTCAGAAAAAGGGACAACCTATCC
This sequence comes from Themeda triandra, assembly GCA_018135685.1. Lineage (NCBI taxonomy): Eukaryota > Viridiplantae > Streptophyta > Magnoliopsida > Poales > Poaceae > Themeda > Themeda triandra. The sequence continues at coordinate 91,502 of JAENPR010001256.1, read as the reverse complement.
TGTTGTGTTATTCTGAATGGTTGGCGGGGCTTCTCTCCTCTTGGGAAAAGTGGTTGTTTTCTGACATGAAGATGCACGCGTTTCGTTTTTGAAAAATGACCCTGCCGTTGTGTCTCAGCGTTGGGGGTACTGTTTAAGTTTCAGTAAACAGGTATGCGTGCCTGACAAATAGAGTTGCAGAGCTCGTCTTGGATAACCGGTGGCGTTAGTTGACGATATTCAACGTACTTGTCTGAATCGAAGTGGTGAATACTTGATGAACTATCTGGCATTTGAATGACGTAATAACAAGATGGTAACAGGAACACTGAACTTGGAACCTTGAATGTTACAGCTCAAAGATTGTAAGGCATTGACAATTATTATTATATACAAACATATATGTATTGGCTGTTCAACTGATTTGATATTTTTTCTGTGAGCTGCTGAGTAATTTGAGATTGGATACTGCAAGAGTGCTCGCTAAATGAAAAAGGGATTTTTCACCAAAATTTCAAGAATTGTTTCACTTTAAAATCAAGGGACTTTCTGGCATACAAAATGCAATTTTGATTTGCCAAGGACAATAATAGCCTGGTTGGATTAGGCCTTGGGCCAAAGCGCGAAAGCAGGTGTTGTCATGGGCCTTGGGCTGGTGGGGAATCATCAGATCGTCCATTTCCGTCTACCACGGCGTTAACCATGCCTAGTGGGCCCACCTGGCAGAAGAGATTAGCCAGCATTGGTCCGCCACATGCTTTTCCTTAGCTTATTTATAAATTTGAAACATAACAACAACATAATAAAGAGCTTAATTTCCATCTCATGCAAACATTTTTATTAGGATTTTTATTTTAAATCTTACCTCTTTTTGTAGTTGAAATGTAAGAGTCATGCCATCAAACATTATCATGGCTTTTCATGTGTATACAAAATATTTATTTTTTTAATCGCAAAAGAAACTTCCTTATTTTTCTAAATTCAAAGAGTGTCGTATCTGATATGTACCAACAAAAGATATATTGTATAATTTAACACTAAACTTTTTAAAATAAGAATCGTCTTATTTAAAAATTTGTTCAAAATATCATTTCTTTGACATGGCTTCCTTTATTAATAGAAGTCCTTTTAATATTGACTTAAATTTGACTATTTTTAACAAACTTTTTAAATAAGATAAGTGGTCAAACTTAGTGTTGAAAAAGTCAAACGTCTTATAAATTGGAATAGATTAAGTATATTTCATGAAACATAAGCGCCATAACAAAAGATATATAATTTAGCACAAAACAAATTTAATTAAATTTAAATAAATAATGAAATACACAAAAAGTGATTGCGTCATCTTTAATTTTTTCCATCGTCCACCACAAAGCTTGAAAAAGTGCATTGGAAAGATGACCTAGGAAAAGTACCTCTACAAACATTCATGTCATATAAAGATCGATGAAGAGTAAAAAAGATGACAAGAGGGCATTCTATAGTCTTCTACTCAAAACAAATAAGACTCTCGGTCGACCAGTGAAAATTAACGTTCGTGAAGAAGATAAAGATGTGGCGTTTGGCAACAAAAAAAAAAAAGATTTGACCAGTCCAGTTATGTAATCCTTAGCCTCGCTGCCACCTAGGCTCCACCAGCCAGCATGGGTTGGTCCTTTGGGCCGCTGTAGGTAAATCAGAAATGTTCTTCCATTCAGTTCAGCACATCGACCAAATCCTCCCCTCATGCCACCACATCCAGGCATGGCGCCGCCGCCGCCGGCCCTGCCGGAGGAGCTCGTCGAGGCGATCCTCTTCCGCCTCCCGCCCGACGAGCCGGCGTGCCTCTTTGTCACTAGAGCTACTGCTAATGCTATTCCAGAAGATGGCCAAGGGGATGACATTGAAGACGGAGACGATCAACGCGCCAACCAGCTCAGGAGGACAGGCCGAAAGAAGAAGCCGAACCAGCGAGTAACTGGGCCGGAGTGGTTGTAAGTCTTTGTATCGGTCCTGCGAGGCCCATGTCGAAGGGGAAGCCCAACTCATGCTCCTCTTGTAACAGCTAGCATGGAGAGAAGGACTCACTCTTGAACATGAAACTGAAACCGTGCCCCGTGGGCGACGGCGGCGGCGGCGGTGAGCTCCGGCAGTGCCGAGCGATCCGAGTTCTTGTAGTCAAACTATCTTAATATCGAATCGTATATCGTTGATCCGGTAACTGGAGTTGGAGAGTTAATCCACGAGCGGACAGAAATCTAAGGTGGACTGAAATTTTCTCCTTTTATTATTAGGTAATAGATAATAGATATATTATTTATTAGGGGTATAGATAAATGCCGGATTACATGCGGGGTCCGATCGGTATCGTGCCAAGCAAAGTCCGCCACTACAGGGAATTGGGGTACAATTCTATGCTGAACAGATGGTTGCCCGCCCTAAACTTTGCTATGCAACTGAAGCAATTTGGTCACTTGCAACCTCATGTGTTGATTTTTTGCTTTAACAAAATTTGACGACTCCACTAGGTGTCACGATCCGATAAAGCTTTGCAAAAAACCCTATGAAGCCCAAGTTGAGCCCTTTCTCACAAGCGGTGTGCCCCTCCTTCCCTAGTGACTTGCTCCGTGGATGCCCGCCTGGTGACCCATCACTGCTCCTTCCCCAGCGACTTGCTCCGACGACCCCTCGCGACGACCCGACTATCTGCCTCCCTCTGACGCCCGACCATCCGCCTCCCACCATAGTGCAGGCACAACCCTAGCTCTCCGCCTCCGCCATGCCACCACAACTGTCACACTCACTCACTCTACTCGATTCGTTGAGGACTTGCTCCGGTGTCACTTGACTTTGAGGTAGCAGGGCGACCCCCTCACCGGTGGTTGTGCCTGGCACGCCCCTTTTAGCTGGTGGCAAATTTGCACACGAGGTGTCCGCACCTTGCTTGCTCGTAGCGGCTACGATGAGGACCACGAGGAGCTTGCCCCGGTGGAGCACCCATGGGAGCTGCAGCGACCGAAGCCAACCTCATCCATGGGTGGCGGACAGATTCGCTCCATCGGGTGGGGTGCGCTCGGTGGGCGACCGGGCCTGGGCTTGCAGGGCGCAATAGGCTTTTTTTGTTTTTTACATCTATTAACCGCAGCGGGTATTTGCGGACCGCTTCATTTTAGTGTGATTTCTGGTGGCGTTTGAATAGTGGTGGATGGGGTTGCCCGCTGTGCAAAATGTTTTTTGCCCTCTACCGTAAACTTGTGTACTAGTGGGACCAATGAAAATCAAAATCTTGTTGATTTCGAAGTGGGGGAGGCCCACACGTACGGACACACATTAGAGGGAGGCGCAAGAAAAACGGAGGTGAAAAAAAAGTGGACACGAAGTATAGACATATTATATATTAGGAACTAGATATAGATATAGGTATATGTATAGATATAGATATAGATATAGATATAGATATAGAAAACAACAAAAAGGCCGGCATATGTACATACATACAATAAAATCTTCAATATCAAAGTAATACATTACAATAGTTTTTTTTTACTCAGTACAATAGTGTTGAAAAATGAAAAGCTTGCCCGCAGCACACTAATAAGAAAGCAAATTAAGCTTGCACAAACATCCATACGTATGTTGTCCGTCCGTACCGTGCCGTGTACATAAGATTATTTATTTATTACTAGTATTATTATATATATAGTATATATGATGATAACGCGTACCGTGCTGGTGAATGAGTGGATATAACCAGCACCAACCTGCAGCCCCATGCATCTGTTAGTCGATGCACCAGCCATCCCCGTACACGGTACTAATGAGGCATGAATCGCTGCAGCAGTCACCATCAACATCGCAAGGAGCACCAAACCCGAGGCAACCAACAGTAGGTAGCTGCAGTACTAGCTTTCTTGCCCACTGCTGTGGGATGTTGGTGTTAGTGGATGATGAGTAGGAGTTGCCCGTGGCTGCTGATGCCGTCGAAGATAACTCCCAGTAGGAGTTGCCCGTGGCTGCTGATGCCGTCGAAGATAACTCCCTAGCCGTTGTTGGTGCAGTTGCCATGAGCATCAGCAGCAGCAAGGCCATCATCACCACCGCCATCTTCTTACTGCTGCTAGTCGCCGCCATTGGATCTCCTCTCTCTCTCTCTCTCTCTCTCTAGATCTCACTAAATGTATTGCTTGCACAGGCACCTCTGGCTAGCTTGGCTAGTCCATCGCAGATTCATCCATCTTATATACACGCCATATTGACTGGCTCGTTTGGAGTCCCAAGAAAGTAAACTGGCTAACCCTCTATTGCTTTCAATTAATAAAGAACAAGAGACGACTTTTTTAGTGCTTCCATTGATGACGATTGCTTGCTAACAGCTGATATAGCTTTTGTCCTATACTCCTATAACCCCTAAAGGCAGCTCTCTCTCTCTCTAGCACTAATAGTAGAGCAAAGAAAAACGTGCACATGGAACTTGCGCTGTGACAGGCTACCTGCGCTGCTGTTACTACCTACCTGCTCTAATCTCCAAGAGTTTGATAAAACTCACTTGCCAAATCTTATGATTTAGCAAGTGTTTAAAATATATGGCAAGTTAAATATTGTAGCATCTCCATTAATTTGTCATTTAGGTTTGACAAAAATCAAAATAGTAAGTCCACTTGCAACCGATCAACTAGCTAGTGGTTGCATGGCACCAAACAAGTGGTTTCATGGCAACAAACAAGTGGTTGCATGCTCAACCAAGAAGATGGCAACGTGATGGCAAAACGCCTACCGCGCGCAAATATGCGCGTGAAGGACCGGTGGATGGCAGGACCGGTGGATGACAAGTTGGAAAAATTTGCCAAGCCATATGCCAAATTGTTGGACCTTGATTTTCCTAGTTTTGCCAAAAAAATAAGGATAACAATGAATTTTGGCAAACTCTTGGAGATGCTCTGACAGGCTCCTTGCTCTCCATCTACTCCCCCTGGCCTTTTTAATTATCGTTGGTGGTGTACGTGTTACAAATTTGATTCGATTTATAGAAAATGCGTGTAACATTTATATCTCAAAATAAATTTGTTAAAAAGTAGATTCAAAGATCTTTCTAATAATATTAATTATGTATTATAAATATTAATATTTTTTAATATATAATTATTGGCAGTTTTTCTTGGGAAGCACAAGCGACAATTAAAGGGACGGAGGGAGTATTATCATGAGGGCGTCCGCAATGATAATAGTTAGTACTAACTACGTAGTCACCGACATGGAGGTGAGAGATAAGAAAAAAATTATTTTATACTACTGGGTCCACATACTCATCTCACTTATTCTTAGGCCACGTAGAATAGATAAGATATTTGTATGTAGCTAGTGAGCACCCTCTCTCCTACTTTTTGCATGTAGATAGTCAAATAACTAGCCATTGCGGACGCCCTGAAACATTATGTATACCCACCCAACTCTATCATTATTGTGAAAATGGCACAATTTTTTAGTTCTCCCTCTAAAAACATTTCACCCCATCAAATCGAATCTTGTAGCATTTACTCTAATTATTAAAGTTGAGTTATTTTACGGTACTTGAAATCGCTTCCCATCGCCACTAATCGCTTCCACAAATTATTGATTTTAATAAAAAAGGGCATTCTAATCATTGCGATTTTACCGCTTATCCCCACCCGTGCCTCTCCCCCATCCGAAAAAAAAATCATGGACTCCCCTCTTTCTCTCTCGCCCTTGTCCTCGCCATAGCCGCAGCCCACCCCCGACGGTCCGATCTTGCACGTCACTGGACCCGTCGCTCCGCCCTCCTCCCCGGCGCCCCGGGGCTGACGCAAGTGGTGCCTCAGACCTCGGCCTCGCACAGCGCCGCCGCTGCAGCCCTGCTCTCTCTCGATCTCGCACAGCGCCGCCGCCGCCGCCGGTGGTCTGCCCTCGACCTCAATCCTCGATGTATATGTGTTCAATTTCTTAGAAACAATTCATTATGGACTGTTCATTGCTGTAGAAGAATTCATTAGATCTGTTGTGATATCCAGATGCTTCTGTCGGTCATGGCCTGCAGTGAGGTATTTGATAGCAGCAAGGGAGGCGCCGAGAAGATGTGCCATGAAATGGGGTTCCTTTCCTTGGTGTAAGGCGCCCATGGATCTGCAGTCGTGCGGCTGCAGGCAGCAAGGCAGCAGCGGCGATATGGACACGTAGGCGGTGGCTTGCGACTACTGGGGAAAGACGACGGTGGCGACGCCAAGCTCTGCCTGCCATGCGAGTGCGACCGCTTCATGCAAGGCGCCAACAGTGTCGAGTTGTAAATAAACAGGGATCCACCGCCAGGAGGTGGTGTTGGATAATCTAGTCACCCCTTTGTGGGATAGTAGTAGTTGTGATCAATTACAAAATGTATGGATGTTTCGTGTTAAGAGAAAATAGAGATTGGTCTAAAGTAAAATGGATGTTCTGCATTTCCTGAAATACATGTTGTGACTTCGATGTGCATCTCATTGGAATAAAATTGAATGCAAATTCAGTATAGATTTGTTTGACAACAAATGTCTCAGGGAGCCAATAATATTTTCATAGAGACAGCTAATCACACTTTTTATTTTAGTTCGCAGGGTGACATCGTGAGCCATTCCCTCTGCTCGAGCTGCGGATCTAGCCATGGCGGATCCGGCGACTCCGCGCCGTGCTTGGCCCCCGGAGGTCCAGGAGGCGCTGGACGCGGGCTCCCCCGGCATGCTCCTTGAGGCCCTGGGTCGCGGACCATGTGGCGCCTCGGAGCCGGCCTCCCCGCGCCCTCGGTGGTCGGACCGCCATGATGCCGACGAGCTTCCGCCGCCACAGGAGTTCTTCTCGGATTCGCCAGCCCTGTGCGAGTTCCTCGTCCGTGGTTCGGGAGCGCGTCGCCCTCAGTGACTCGGAGGACTACTCCGACTCCGACTCCGAGCCCCCCCCCCCCTCCGCCTCCGCCGCCATCGGACAAGGGAAGGCCCCGGCCGAGCTCGCCGGAAGCGGCGCCGCTCCCGTCGGCACCGGAAGCGGACTCGGTCGTCCGGCTTCATGCGTGACGCCGGTGGCGCATCCGCAGTGCCCGCGGAGCCCTGTGCGGTCCAAGCTCACCTCGGTGGTGTCCCGGACGTCCGCCCGCCCCCGAGCGCGCGCTCCCTCCGTTCCCCGCGCCCGGTGTCGCCGCCGGCGGCCCACCCGCCGCGCGCGCGGGGCGCCCCAGATGAGGAAGGCTTCTTCGGCGTCCACAGTAGGAAGGTCGGCCGCTCTCCGCCGCGACGCCGCTCTCCGCGCCCGGTGCCCCCAGAGCTGCAGGGGCTCTGCCTGCGCTGCCTTCGGGCGGACCATACCCGCGCCTCCTGCTCCTTCCCGGCGAGGTGCTATTCCTGCTGGAAGGAGGGCCACCGCGCCGCGACGTGCCCGCTCTCGGCGACCCCCTCCCTGTCCGGCCGCAAGCGTCGCCGTTCCCCGGATGCCGGGCACCCCGGTGGTGCTCGCCCGTCGAATGTGCGTGACGCCGCGGGCCACAGCCGCGCTTCCATGGACACAGCCTCTCCTCGGTCCACCTCGACCGGCCGCTCCTTCTCAGTGCCTCCGGCGTGCGCCCCGCCGTCGCCTGAAGCTCCTCCCCAGCCGCCGGCCGAGCAAGCTCCGGAGGACCTGGCTGCTCCGCTCCGCCGCCACCCCCTCCCCCCCCGCCGCCGCCGCATCCGGTTCTTGGGGGGGATGTCGTCGACCCCATGCCGGCAAGGCCACGGGCGTTCCCGGCGCAGTTCTGGACCCCAGAGGGCCTCCGGGCAGGCCACTACGCGGACACCCCATTCGTCGTCGTGCCTCGGAGCCATGCCATCCAAGCGGACGAGGACAACCTGGGGCACGCCCTGACCGCCATTGTGGGAGGCATCAGACCGGCTGTCTCTGTTGCCGATGTCCAGGACTACCTCCGAAGGCGCTTCGACCTGGACGACGATTGTAACATCCTAGATGTTAATTACAACTAAAACTTGATTTAGAATTTTATTAAGGCCTAATCATCGAGCATCATGGCATTAATGCATTCATGTTTTAATATTATTTTTGATGTGATGCTTTGTTTTATATATGAAATGATGCTTGTGATTGCTAATGCCCGATTAGTTAGTGTAGAAAGTAAATCGAGCTCCAATTCTGTTTCAAAAACCCTGTTTTCCCGAAAACCCGATTTACCCCCTTTTCTCTATTTCAAAATCTAAAAAGAATTTGGGGTTGGTCCAAAAGCAAGATTTTGGGTCTTGATGAGAGCTTCAATGTTGGTGTTCAAAGTTTTTCAAGTTTCCAAAAAGAATTTCAAATAAATTTGAAAATACGGTTTTCCGACAGTTGTCCCCTTTTGAATTTCAAATCATAATTCAAAAACTATGCATATTTTGGGAAAACTCTTTTTGGAGAAAATGTGTAGTTTGAAAAGTTGAGTATTTCATAGTTTTGGAGTTTTTCAAGTTTTATTGAAAAATCAAAAGTAATTGCATATATTTGTTTCTAGGGTTTTTGTCCCCTTTTCAAAATTTGATTCAAATTCAATTTTCCTTGCAAAATTTGAAAATGTGCCAGTTGAGAAAGTTGTAGAGAATGAAAAATTAGCTAGGGTTGCTTTTTGGAGTTTTTCAACTTCAGTTCAAAAATTTGGAGTAATTTGCAAAATTCACTTGCTGCTACAGTTGCTGACGTCATCATCGTCCTGCTCCCCTCTCTATTCCTCGTCGCCGCGCCCATCCCGGCCGGTCGCCGCCGGCCGCCAGCGCATAGCCGCGCTAGAAGGTTCGCCGCCCCGTGTCGCCCTGCCGTTCCACACCGCCCATCGTCCTTATCTACCCCGGGAGAACGCCGTGCTCCTTCTTCTTCCTCTGCTACCGCCATGGCCGAGCGCCGCCTCGCCGTCAAATTCCCCGCCGTCGACTGCTCCTCGCCTCCATCTTCACCTCCACCCAGCTCCGCCTCATTCTTGCGCACCGCCCGAGCCGGCCAAGCGTCTTTCCTCGCCGTCTTAGTCAACTGCGCGACGTCGTCTTCTCCATGGCCGGTCGGGGCCACCGCCGAGCGACCTCACGCCATGCACAACCGTCGTCGTCGGGAGTTTTCTTCATTTTTCGCATCGCCGACTCCGCCTTGATCTCCATTAGCTCATGCGCTTGCTCGCCTTCGCGGCCGACGCCCCTCAAGCACGGGAGCGCGTCGCGGTACCGGAGTTCACCGCCACGACCCGCCTCGCCGTGCAACTTCCCGCTCCGAGCCGCCTCCACCTAAACCATGGTGAGCATCGACTTCGCCTCGACCTCCCGGAGCTTACCGTGCCTACAAGTCTACCTTAGCCGCACCGCGCCGTCGAACCTCCGCGTGCCGCACCGCCATGCTCGCCGCCGTCGATGTCGGTCTGCCCCGCCCGAGTGCCTCCGCCGCCGCTAAAGCTAGTCCAATCGAGTCGCGAGGTCAATAGGATCGCGTCAGTGCCCTTAGCGCCGCCGGAACCCCACCGCCGGCGAGGCCGAGTCGGTCGGACCGCCGCTCCTGTTAGAACCCGCGAGGACCTCGCGTCGGAAATTAGATGAAACCCAGGGGCCTTGGTGCATAAACGTATGACTCAGGGAATAGTTGAAAGGACCTGTTTGTTATTTTGTAAAACCTCAAGGGCCTTTTTGCAAAAAACCGCCAAGCCGGGCCTTGGCCGGCCGAGTTGGGCCGGCCTTGGCTCCCGACACAGGCCGGCCGCTCTGCTCGGGGCCGGCCATTTGTTTGGCCGGGCCGCCTTGGTTTTCTTTTTATTTTTCTTTTTCGTAAAACGATTTGGGCTGTTTCCATTAGTATGGGCCGGTGGACCGGATTCGGCCCAATTCGCCTTTTTCTTTTTATTTAGATTTTATCCTTTTAATTTCGGTGAATAGTAATGTCTTTTGTTATTTTCATATAGAATTATTGATAGCTCCAAAAATTCTGAAAATTTTTGTGTATGCTCTCTGTCATGTGCTTGATTTTAGAAAAATATTAGATGCCTATTTTGGTTATATTTTATATGTTTTAAAATTAGCCCTTTTAATTGAAAAATGCTCTTTCTTTTATTTTTAGTTAATTATTTATTGTTCCAAAAATCTTAAAAATTATTTTGTAGCCTTCTCAGGCCATGAGAAGCTTAAGTTTAATTCTTGAGATTTATTTGATAACTTTTTATTTTGTCTTTATTTTATGTTTAGTTTTTAATAGATCTTTAATTGCTTATTTAGTTCTTTATGACTTAGGATTTTCTTGAGTGACTTTGGGATTGATTGAAGACCTTAGGTCATTAACTTTAGTGACCTTGGGCACTTTGATGACTTGTATGAATTATCTTGATCTGTGGTTATTTTAACTAGAGTAGTTTCACCGAGTGTAACCCTAGGGAATTTCGTTAAGCTAGTTTCGTTGGGTTGCAACTCTATCGCGAAGGAAAGTTGTACTCAAGTTAATCTAGTTGTTATGCTTTCATCCATGTATCATCATGCATCATGCCATGAGCTCATCGTTCTAAAGCACGCTTCATTAATTACGTGTAGTTGTTTCGAGAGTGAGGTGGATTGTGTTGATCGACGTTCGGAAAGATGTCGTCCACCGACGGTGGCATTCGAGAAGGTGTCATCCATGGTGTTGATGTCAACTCGATAATTGGAATCTAACTTCACCGCAACTCGGGCAAGCCCGGAGCATGCAACCCAATTCATTTACGCAAATATTTTACACTATAAGTCTAGTGTATTGTGCATTAAGTTAATAGGAGTTGGTTGATACCGTTGCCGCATGTCTACCTTGATCTACTTTTACATCATGATATCCCACTAGTATGTGTAGGTCGATTTCTTATGCTTAGCCATGCTTAGACTTCGGTAGAAGTTGTAGGTCATTAATCTTTGATCATGATTTACTATTGTTTCTTTGCTTCTCTAGACCTAAAGATGGGTCACGAGGGCATAAGAATATGGTTATATTAAATTGAGACCGGTCGGGTAACTTGCATCGGGAATGGAGTCTTGATGTAGTGTTTCCGACTTGTCGATTAAGGACCGGCCGTTGTTTGGCCAGCTGGACAAGACTTTGCAACTACTCACATATCTACGGAAAAGCTTTACCCTAGGATAATCTAAGGACTAGTACGGTGAGCCCGTGCCTTTGGGAGTGGCGAGATGGCGGGAGTACAATACCCTCGTGGGCCGTGTCCCCGGATTGGAGGTGTAAGTGTACTCTCGGGTGGCGCGGAAGCCGAGCCTAGTTCTAGAATGTCCGACGGTATTGTTGATATAATTGTGGGTTAGAGTCCCACTTATGTCGTGTGTTTAGGGATCCTCAGCTGAGTAAATCGGTTCGAATCGTCGTGCTCCTCGGTTATGGAGACTTGATCCTCCGACCATACATCGTAGCAATCAAGAGAAATATGAAAGAATTGGTTCTTGGTGACTCGTGGAATCGAGAAGAAGGCAGCTGGAAAGATAATCTCAAGTGTAATGCTTAATTTGATTGTCGGAAATAGAATAGGTGCTAATCTAGCTTTAATAGATACAATAGAAGTTGATGCTTTTATCTGTTTAAAACATTGAAAGTAAGGTTTCAAGATTAGTAATGCATTTCCGCAAACTTCCCTTTTCTAGCTCAACTACTCAAAAGCCAAAGCATATCCTTGAGAGTCTTTTCTTTTAGTCGGGTAAGTCTTGCGGAGTACCTTGAATGTACTCGGGGTTTGTTCTACCCCGTTGCGCCGATCTTGTTGCTTGAACCATGTTGTGTCGTGGGCTCGACATGATTTGGTCTCCTCTCGCGACTTAGGTGTCCTACCTAAGTTGTCTTCTATCTCTACTCTACTTCCGCAATATAAAGTTAAGTTTGTAAAATGTTAACTTATTCATTATTGTAAACTTTTTAATGTTATCATTCTTCCGCACTCGATATATATATTTTTGTAACAAATGTTGTAATGTTGTGGTTACTCCATTGTTGATCCCGGGTATGAGTGTAAAAAGTGGTTCAATCGGTGTTCGTTAAGAACATCGACGGGGCTTCATAAGTCGTGTGGAACACATGCATAGTAATCCGAGTGCGTTAAGACGAGGATTAGTGCATGTGGGCCACATTACTTAGGAGGTTCTGCCACTGCTGGTATCGAAGCACATACATGGGATCAACTACAACATTACTTTCGAAAACATCAAAATGATTTTTCTATATAAAAGTTTTTGAAGTTAACAAATTAAAAATGGATCCTTATCTATTTTCTTTCTATTTGAAAGACTTTGAGAAGTTTCTCGGTACTTCTTCAAATGGTCAACATGGAAGTCAACTTCCTCAACCAAAGCTTCGGAGTGTCTTTAAACGGTTCGTCTAACAAGCCCTCTAATTCACTAACTTGGTGAAAGTCAAGTTTTCTAACATTGTGAGGACGTATAGGACGAGCATATCATATAAAAATCTTTTTGGAAGTTAAAAGATCCCCTTAAGGTTGGAATGGTTATATTCCTTTATGATTGTTCTATTGTTAAATCTCGCCATGTACCAGGATTGTTTATCAATTGAATCTTTTATTTCATAAATTTCGATCTTTGGGAATTTGTGGAATATACCTTGATATACATCATTATCTTAAAGATGAAACCTGGTACAAATTCTTGATTCTTTTGTTGAGTATGTGCCATGCCTTGATTCTTTTCAACTCCGACACATACTATTTCCTTGGTGTCATTTGATGACATATATCTCAATTGTTCATAACTTGATTATGTTCTCTAAGGTACCATGATCTATGACCGGGAAATAGCGATGAAACACAGGGTCTCCTGTGGCTTATGACCATAAGGAATTACCGCCGGCGTTCGCTAATGTCGGGGTCTATGATCATGAAACCTTATAGTTCACAATTAGTGTGTTCACATTCTTTGAACATGCTAATCTCTTGACCTTCATATCCGACAAATGTTTGTCGAAAGTCATTATGATGTGTTCTATGGTGGTGCTTACAATTCCCTCCTTATGTTTGAAGGACAGTTATATCCTTTATAATTGTTCCATTGCTTGAATCTCGTCTTATACCAGGTTTTTGTCACACATTAATAATCCCGTACTCCATAAGTTTCGATCCTTGGGATTACGTGGAATATGCTCAAGTACACTATTACCTTGAAAACCGAAACTAGTGTGAATCCTTAATTCTTTTGTTAAGTATGTGTCACACCTTGATTTCTTTCAACTTCGGCACATGCTATCTCCTTGATGTCGTCTGACGACGTATATCTCGCTTTCATGTCACTATAATTGTGTCCTTAAGGAACCATGATTCATGACTTGGAAACATCGTCGAAACCTAGGGTCGCCTGTGTGGTGTTACTGCTGGGCATTCGCCGTTACCCAAGTCTATGATCATGAACCCTTATAATCCAAAATTAAGTGTGTTCTCATTCTTTGAACATGCTAATCTTTTGATCATAATATTTGACAAATGTTTGTCAAAAGTCATTTTGATGTGTTATATAGTGGTGTCTCGACCCGTGACTATGGTGCCGTGTCAACCTGAAATCTCCTGTGATTTGCGACCACATGAGTTTTCACCAGGCTATGCACGGGTATCGTAGTAGATCACAATGGATGTACTTTACTTATTGAATATTCTTGGGATTCAAAGTTGTTCTTTGAACTCTCTAAATACCTTGTGGTTGTGACCGACTTCGATCTCGATTCTTGTATCAATGTTTCAAAATGTGGGTTCTTGTTGTTGTGCCCTATAGTGGTGCCGTGTTCCGTAACCCTGGTGCCGCGACGGGACCTAGGGTCTCTTGTGTGACCCGGGCACACAAGTTGCCGCTAGGTGTGCGCAGGTATCAATGTTTGTGGGCATGAGCCATTATAGTCTCATGACAATGTATCCTACTCTGCGAACTTATCTTAGGAATTACTGCTGAAACTCCCTTGAAACTCTAAATACCTTGTCAGTTGTAACCACTTTCATCTCATGGTTGTAACTCTCGAATCGAACCTTGATGATCTATGAACTTCAGTCAAGTTGATTTGCTTGACACATTCCCTTTTCCATTACTTACCCCACGGGATTTTGTTGCTCCAAAATCTCGGGACGAGATTTCTTTAAGGGGGAAAGGATGTAACATCCTAGATGTTAATTACAACTAAAACTTGATTTAGAATTTTATTAAGGCCTAATCATCGAGCATCATGGCATTAATGCATTCATGTTTTAATATTATTTTTGATGTGATGCTTTGTTTTATATATGAAATGATGCTTGTGATTGCTAATGCCCGATTAGTTAGTGTAGAAAGTAAATCGAGCTCCAGTGTTTCAAAACCCCGTTTTCCCGAAAACCCCGATTTACCCCCTTTTCTCTATTTCAAAATCTAAAAAGAATTTGGGGTTGGTCCAAAAAGCAAGATTTTGGGTCTTGATGAGAGCTTCAATGTTGGTGTTCAAAGTTTTTCAAGTTTCCAAAAAGAATTTCAAATAAATTTGAAAATACGGTTTTCCGACAGTTGTCCCCTTTTGAATTTCAAATCATAATTCAAAAATTCTGCATATTTTGGGAAAACTCTTTTTGGAGAAAATGTGTAGTTTGAAAAGTTGAGTATTTCATAGTTTTGGAGTTTTTCAAGTTTTATTGAAAAATCAAAAGTAATTGCATATATTGTTTCTAGGGTTTTTGTCCCCTTTTCAAAATTTGATTCAAATTCAATTTTCCTTGCAAAATTTGAAAATGTGCCAGTTGAGAAAGTTGTAGAGAATGAAAAATTAGCTAGGGTTGCTTTTTGGAGTTTTTCAACTTCAGTTCAAAAATTTGGAGTAATTTGCAAAATTCACTTGCTGCTACGATTCTTGACGTCATCATCGTCCCGCTCCCCTCTCTATTCCTCGTCGCGCGCCCATCCCGGCCGGCCGCCGCCGGCCGCAACAAAGATAGCCGCGCTAGAAGGTTCGCCGCCCCGTGTCGCCACCGCCGTTCCACACCGCCCATCGTCCTTATCTACCCCGGGAGAACGCCGTGCTCCTTCTTCTTCCTCTGCTACCGCCATGGCCGAGCGCCGCCTCGCCGTCAAATTCCCCGCCGTCGACTGCTCCTCGCCTCCATCTTCACCTCCACCAGCTCCGCCTCATTCTTGCGCACTGCCTGAGCCAGCTCGCGTCTTTCCTCGCCGTCTTAGTCAACTGCGCGACGTCGTCTTCTCCATGGCCGGTCAGGCCACCGCCGAGCGACCTCACGCCATGCACAACCGTCGTCGTCGGGAGTTTTCTTCATTTTTCTGCATCGCTGACTCCGCCTTGATCTCCATTAGCTCATGCGCTTGCT
Organism: Themeda triandra; assembly: GCA_018135685.1. Lineage (NCBI taxonomy): Eukaryota > Viridiplantae > Streptophyta > Magnoliopsida > Poales > Poaceae > Themeda > Themeda triandra. The sequence goes on along the minus strand of JAENPR010001256.1, from coordinate 76,210 downwards.
CGCCTTCGCAGCCGACGCCCTCAAGCACGGGAGCGCCGTCGCGGTACCGGAGTTTACCGCCACGACCCGCCTCGCCGTGCAACTTCCTGCTCTGAGCCGCCTCCACCTAAACCATGGTGAGCATCGACTTCGCCTCGACCTCCTGGAGCTTACCGTGCCTACAAGTCTACCTTAGCCGCACCGCAGCCGTCGAACCTCCGCGTGCCGCACCGCCATGCTCGCCGCCGTCGATGTCGGTCCTGCCTGAGTGCCTCCGCCGCCGCTAAAGCTAGTCCAATCGAGTCGCGAGGTCAATAGGATCGCGTCCCGTGCCCTTAGCGCCGCCGGAACCCCACCCGGCGAGGCCGAGTCGGTCGGACCGCCGCTCCCCTGTTAGAACCCGCGAGGACCTCGCGTCGGAAATTAGATGAAACCCGGGGCCTTGGTGCATAAACGTATGACTCGGGGAATAGTTGAAAGGACCTGTTTGTTATTTTGTAAAACCTCAAGGGCCTTTTTGCAAAAAACCGCCAAGCCAGGCCTTGGCCAGGCCGAGTTGGGCCGGCCTTGGCTCCCGACCTGGGCCGGCCTGCTCCTGCTCGCGGGCCGAAGCCGGGCTGGCTGGGCCGCCTTGGTTTTCTTTTTATTTTTTCTTTTTCAGAAAACGATTTGGGCCTGTTTCCATTAGTACTGGGCCAGTGGACCGGATTCGGCCCAAGTCGCCTTTTTCTTTTTATTTAGATTTTATCCTTTTCTTTTCGGTGAATAGTAATGTCTTTTGTTATTTTCATATAGAATTATTGATAGCTCCAAAAATTCTGAAAATTTTTGTGTATGCTCTCTGTCATGTGCTTGATTTTAGAAAAATATTAGATGCCTATTTTGGTTATATTTTATATGTTTTAAAATTAGCCCTTTTAATTGAAAAATGCTCTTTCTTTTATTTTTAGTTAATTATTTATTGTTCCAAAAATCTTAAAAATTATTTTGTAGCCTTCTCAGGCCATGAGAAGCTTAAGTTTAATTCTTGAGATTTATTTGATAACTTTTTATTTTGTCTTTATTTTATGTTTAGTTTTTAATAGATCTTTAATTGCTTATTTAGTTCTTTATGACTTAGGATTTTCTTGAGTGACTTTGGGATTGATTGAAGACCTTAGGTCATTAACTTTAGTGACCTTGGGCACTTTGATGACTTGTATGAATTATCTTGATCTGCTGGTTATTTTAACTAGAGTAGTTTCACCAGTGTAACCCTAGGGAATTTCGTTAAGCTAGTTTCGTTGGGTTGCAACTCTATCGCGAAGGAAAGTTGTACTCAAGTTAATCTAGTTGTTATGCTTTCATCCATGTATCATCATGCATCATGCCATGAGCTCATCGTTCTAAAGCACGCTTCATTAATTACGTGTAGTTGTTTCGAGAGTGAGGTGGATTGTGTTGATCGACGTTCGGAAAGATGTCGTCCGACAGTGGCATTCGAGAAGGTGTCATCCATGGTGTTGATGTCAACTCTGATAATTGGAATCTAACTTCACTGCAACTCAGGCAAGCCCCGGAGCATGCAACCCAATTCTGTTTCTGCAAATATTTTACACTATAAGTCTAGTGTATTGTGCATTAAGTTAATAGGAGTTGGTTGATACCGTTGCCGCATGTCTACCTTGATCTACTTTTACATCATGATATCCCACTAGTATGTGTAGGTCGATTTCTTATGCTTAGCCATGCTTAGACTTCGGTAGAAGTTGTAGGCTGTTAATCTTTGATCATGATTTACTATTGTTTCTTTGCTTCTCTAGACCTAAAGATGGGTCACGAGGGCATAAGAATATGGTTATATTAAATTGAGACCGGTCGGGTAACTTGCATCGGGAATGGAGTCTTGATGTAGTGTTTCCGACTTGTCGATTAAGGACCGGCCGTTGTTTGGCCAGCTGGACAAGACTTTGCAACTACTCACATATCTACGGAAAAGCTTTACCCTAGGATAATCTAAGGACTAGTACGGTGAGCCCGTGCACTGGGAGTGGCGAGATGGCGGGAGTACAATACCCTCGTGGGCCGTGTCCCCCGGATTGGAGGTGTAAGTGTACTCTCGGGTGGCGCGGAAGCTGAGCCTAGTTCTAGAATGTCCGACGGTATTGTTGATATAATTGTGGGTTAGAGTCCCACTTATATCGTGTGTTTAGGGATCCTCAGCTGAGTAAATCGGTTCGAATCGTCGTGCTCCTCGGTTATGGAGACTTGATCCTCCGACCATACATCGTAGCAATCAAGAGAAATATGAAAGAATTGGTTCTTGGTGACTCGTGGAATCGAGAAGAAGGCAGCTGGAAAGATAATCTCAAGTGTAATGCTTAATTTGATTGTCGGAAATAGAATAGGTGCTAATCTAGCTTTAATAGATACAATAGAAGTTGATGCTTTTATCCTGTTTAAAACATTGAAAGTAAGGTTTCAAGATTAGTAATGCATTTCCGCAAACTTCCCTTTTCTAGCTCAACTACTCAAAAGCCAGCATATCCTTGAGAGTCTTTTCTTTTAGTCGGGTAAGTCTTGCGGAGTACCTTGAATGTACTCAGGGTTTGTTCTACCCCTGTTGCAGGTGCTGACTGTTGCTTCGAACCATGTTGTGTCGCTGGGCTCGACATGATTTGGTCTCCTCTCGCGACTTAGGTGTCCTACCTAAGTTGTCTTCTGTATCTCTACTCTACTTCCGCAATATAAAGTTAAGTTTGTAAAATGTTAACTTATTCATTATTGTAAACTTTTTAATGTTATCATTCTTCCGCACTCGATATATATATTTTTGTAACAAATGTTGTAATGTTGTGGTTACTCCATTGTTGATCCCGGGTATGAGTGTAAAAAGTGGTTCAATCGGTGTTCGTTAAGAACATCGACAGGGCTTCATAAGTCGTGTGGAACACATGCATAGTAATCCGAGGTCTGTTAAGACGAGGATTAGTGCATGTGGGCCACATTACTTAGGAGGTTCTGCCACAACGATGACTTCGACGTGAGACACCACTACCCAGAGGATTTCGTGGTTCGTTTCCGTCATGGCGCTGACAGGGAACGCGTTCTTGAGTCGCGGAGGAGCCTTCGCTGGCTACCACTCATCTGGAACCCCTGGCGCCGCACCTCGCTGGCTGTCCATGGGCGTTTCAGGTTCATGGTCATCGTCGCCATCGCAAGGGTGCCCCTGCACGCCCGTAATCTGGAGGTGGCACAGACTATCTTGGGCCCGTCGTGCGCCAACCTTGCCTTCTTCGAGTTCAGGGATACGCCTCTCATCGACGACAGAGAGTTCTTCGTGTCAGCTTGGTGCAGGGACCCTCGGCTCATCCTTGAGGAACAGATCATCTTCATCCCGGAACCCGTAGTACCGGGAATTGCACCGCCAGACGACCACCTGCCGGGACTCCGTTACCTGGTGCGCACCCGGGTGGTCGCGTACCAGGACTGGAACTCACCGCCGCCCTCTCCACCTCACGCTGCTGCTCCTGTCGACGGACACCCGGACGCCCTTGCCGCGCAAGATGGTCCGCCGCACCAGGCCGCTGGTGCAGGGGATGGTCCCGGGGATGGTGAGGTGAACGACTCGGTTTCGCCCCGGCACCCGGACTTCGTTGCCGACGACGCCGCAGCCCCGACCGCCGTCCAGGTGGGCGGCATTCTCTGCCCCGTCCGCGCCTCGGGCTCCGACCTGTCTCCGGCGGGACGCTGGCCCTGCCTTGACGCCCCGTGCACGCCAACTTGCCGTGGTCTGGCAAGGCCAGCCCGCCCCGTCCTCGCCTTGACGCCGCCGGGGCAGCTGCTGCTATGTGCTCCGCCCTCTCCGGATATGTTCGTCCATCGCTCCTCCGGCTCCGCCAAGATGGGTGTGGTGGGGGGCTTCATCGACGTCGCGCCGGCCTTGCTGCAGGATGGGCGCAGCGTATTCTATGCCGCCCCGGAACCGAACGACTGGTGGGCAGACCTTGCAGCCAACGAGTTCGTGACGCCCGCGCGAGTTCGCGTCGTTGCTGGTTCCTCGGTCCGCTTGGGGCGTAGGGTCGACGGCGACCCGGTGTCGCAGTCCCCGCCGCCGCCGGCCGTTTCCGCGACGGCGCCTGCCTCCCCTGAGAACGCGCCGGACAACCAGTCCGTCCAGTCCGCCACGGACGTGCTGCCGTCCGCCCCGGCGTCAGCAAGGGCGGGCACGCCCGGACAGCCCGCGTTGGATCCGCTGCCGCCGGTTGCTGTCTCCATGGATGACTTCTTTGCATCCCTGGTACTTCCCATCGAGGCTCCCATCCTCCAGCAACAGCCTCGTCCGCGTCAGTCTCGCATCCCGGTGGATGAATGGAAGCTGCGCCGCAGCTCACGTCTTGCAGCGAAGTCGGCGTACAGAGACCCTCAGCCTGAGAAGCAGGCACGTAAGGTCCTTCTGAACAAGTGGAGCTCCAGCGGCGCGAACCAGGAGTCCCCAGACCCGACCATCAATGAGCGCTTCCACGCGGCTTTTGGTGACCACATCGACTCCGCGCGCCGGGAGACCATGAGGGAGCTATTCCCCCAGCTGCCCGGTCGGGTGGCACGCTCGGCCTCGCGCAGGTCTTGAGTGAGCCCACTCCCACCCCGTCGCAAACTGGTCTCCCAATGTCAGACAACCATATTCTGCTCTGGAACGCGCGCGGACTCAACAGCAGGGCGCGCCGTAACGTTCTCAGGAACATCGTTTCCACCCAACGTGCCTCCATCGTTTGTGTCCAAGAGACCAAGCTCGAGAACCTTCCTGTTTCTGTGAACACGCATTGCACTAGCTCCGACTATGACTTTGTCTTCCTGCCTGCTTCTGGGGTTGCTGGTGGAGCTTGCACGTCTTGGCGCCGGGACCTCTGGGTCGTGTCTCAGCCGTCCGTGCGCCGGTTCTCCATCACGGTCAAGGTTTCAGGCGGTCCGCGCCTTCTCGATTGGTGGCTCACTAACGTGTATGGCCCGGTCGTTCTCGCGGACAAGGCAGCCTTCCTGCAAGAGCTCAGGGACGTCCGTGCCGCGTTCCCGGGTCCTTGGCTTGTGTGCGGAGACTTCAATCTCATCTACCAGGCGGCCGACAAGAACAACGGCCGGCTCAACCGTAGCCTCATGCGCGCGTTCAGGGACGTCATCGACTCCCTCCAACTAGACGAGCTTCACCTCCACGGCCGCCTCTTCACGTGGTCCAGTGGCAGGGAGGCGCCCACACTGGAGCGGATCGACCGGGCGTTCGGCTCGGTCCAGTGGATGCAGGCATTCCCAAATCACCACCTGCGAAGCCTTTCGTCCGACTCTTCTGACCATGCTCCCCTGCTTCTCGTCCTCAACTCACAACCGTGGGCGGTTCCGCGCTTTCGTTTTGAGCGGTTCTGGACCAAGCTGCCCGGGTTTCTCGACGTGGTCTCCGAGAGCTGGGGCACCTCGAACGTCGCCATCGACGCCTGCAAAGACCTTGACGTCAAGCTGCGCGCGCTGGCCAGGACCCTTTCCAGTTGGCGCGCCACTCATGTGGGGAACGTCCAGTTCCAGCTAGCTGCTGCACGCGCCATTATCCATGAATTCGACATCGCGCAAGAGTCTAGACAACTATCTGCTGGGGAACGCGAATTACATCACGACCTCAAGGCTCATGTCCTCGGCTTGGCCTCCATGGCCAGGACTATGGCGAGGCAGCGCGCGCGCACCAGGCAGCTCCGGGACGGAGACGCTTGCACCAAATTTTTTCATCTCCAAGCGTGCCACCGTCGCAGGAAGAATTATATGCTGACCATTGCGCACAACGGCAACACCTTCTCTGAGGACGAGGCCAAGGAGGAGGTGGTCTACGAGTACTACAACGCCATCCTGGGCACCCCGTTCCTGCGCTCACACCGCCTCGACCTGAATCAGCTGCAGCTTCCCAGCCTTCAGCTTGACGACCTGGACCTCCCGTTCTCCAGGGAGGAGATCCTGCGGGCGGTCCACGAGTCCCCAGCCGACCGTGCCCCGGGGCCGGACGGATTTGGGGCGGCTTTCCTCAGGGCGGCTTGGTCGGTCGTTGGTGGCGCCGTCGTTCGTGCGTTCCGGCAGCTGTGGGACCTGGATTTCAGGAACTTCAATCGTTTAAACGAGGCGCTCATGGTGCTGCTTCACAAGTCCAGCTCGCCGCAGGGTTTGCGAGACTACAGGCCCATCAGCCTCATCCACTGCATTGGAAAATTATTTGCCAAGGTCCTCGCCATTCGCCTCCAGCCCTTCATGCCCCTGCTGGTTGCTATCAACCAGACGGCTTTCATCCGGGGTCGCCGCATCCACGAGAATTTCAAGACAGTCCAGTTAGCATGCCGGTGGCTTCACTCCAAGCGCCACCCCATGCTGCTGCTCAAGGTAGACCTGGCAAAGGCGTTCGACACGGTCAGCTGGCCCTTCCTTCTGGAGGTCCTCCAGCACCGGGGTTTCCCAGCTAGGTGGAGGGAGTGGATCTGTCTGCTGCTATCCACAGCCACTACCAAGGTGATGATCAATGGCCGCCCGGGTCGCAGGATTTATCACGCGCGCGGCCTTCGACAGGGTGATCCGCTGTCACCCTCCCTTTTCGTCATCGTCATGGAGGTGCTCAATGCGTTGATCGCGGAAGCAGACCGCCGTGGGCAGCTCACGCCCCTCCCGGGCTCCTCCATCAAGTTCAGGACGTCGGTCTATGCGGATGACCTCGTCGTCCTCCTCGCCCCCAAGCCCCTCGACTTCGTCTGCATGCGTCGCATCCTGGACCTCTTCGCTGGTGCTTCGGGGCTTGCCACCAACGTCGATAAGTGCACCATCACCCCCATCCGGTGCCCCGATGAGCTGCTGACTGAGGTGCTCCAGGCGTTCCCTTGCCGCGTGCACCACTTCCCCACCAAGTACTTGGGGGCGCCGCTGTCCGTCAAGCGCCTCTCCCGCAACGACGAACAGGCGATCATCGACTCCGTTGGGGCAAGAATTCCGGCTTGGAAGGGCTCCATGATGAACCAAGCGGGACGTTCCACGCTTGCTGCTTCGACCCTCTCGGCTATCCCTGTACATGTGTGCATTTGCTGTGCGCTCTCCCCTTGGGCGCTCAAGGAGATTGACAGGCGGCGCCGTGCCTTCGTCTGGGCAGGATCGGAAACAGTCACGGGGGGGCGCTGCAAGGTGGCTTGGACGGTCGCCTGCACGCCGAGGTGCTTGGGCGGTCTGGGCCTACCTGACCTCCGCCTCCTAGGCTACGCTCTTCGGCTCAGATGGGAGTGGCATCGCCGGTCCGACCCTTCCTCCCCGTGGGCGGCCCTGCCTTGCAGCCTGGAGCCCGTCGTTGAGGCCATGTTCCGGGCCTCCGTCCGGGTGATCGTGGGCAACGGAGCACGGGCGCGCTTCTGGACGGACCACTGGCTGCCGGATGGACCGCTCTTCCTCTCTGCGCCGCACGCCTTCGCGCGGGTCAGCAGCAGGCGACGGGGACGCTGCGTGCGTGACGCCCTCGCCAACTTCCAGTGGGCGCGCGACGTCTCCGGCGCCCGGACCACCGTCGTCATGATCGAGGTTGCGGAGCTTCTGGACAAGCTTGACGGGTTCGTCCTCTCCACGGCTGTTGAGGACAAGTTCGTGTGGAAGTGGACGGCGGATGGGGAGTACTCCAGCGCTTCGGCCTACCGCGCCTTTTTCCACGGGAAGGTAGCCCTCCTAGGCGCCAAGGAGCTGTGGAAAACTCGAGCGCCGGGCAAGGTTAGGTTCTTCTTCTGGTTGGCTCTGCATGGTCGGCTGTGGACCGCGGAGCGGAGAGCTCGGCACGGGCTGCAGCCAGACGCTTCTTGCGCCCTCTGTGACCAGTTGGACGAGTCCCAGGACCACCTGCTCGCTTCCTGCGTCTTCTCCAGGGAAGTTTGGTTCAGGCTACTGTCCCTGGCCGGTCTTCAGCATCTAGCTCCGGGGCACAACGCCACCATCGTCGATTGGTGGCTGTGCAAGAGGAAGGCGGCCCCTGCTACGCTCCGCCGGGGGTTTGACTCTTTGGTGCTCCTAACTTGCTGGGAGATCTGGAAGGAGCGTAACAGGCGCGTCTTCGAGGGGGAATCTCTGTCCGCCGCTCAGCTTCTGTCTCGGATCAGGGAGGAGATCGACGCCTGGACTATCGCTGGGTTCCGGGACCTCGCCGCCTTGGTGGCCTTCTTTGGCAACCCGGTGACACCGTGATTCACTCTCCGTCCATTAGACGCACAACTAGTTTATCAGTTAGTACAACTTACAGCTGCACCGTTAAAGCCGGTGACTTGTGTTGTGTGTTGCTTGACCTCACCTCGGCATCTCGCCCAGGGAGGCAGGCTTGTATCTTGAACTCCTTATTCTCTTAGAGCAATACATGCAAATGCATGCTTTCGAAAAAAAGACAGCTAATCACTAGTGAATGTTTTCATTGAGATAGTATAGATTCGCAAGCAGCATTAAAATTCATTTATCTCTACTGAATGTTTACATTGAGACAGCTAATCACTAGTGGAAACGGCCTGTTTGTCGAGTGTAATGCACGTACCAAAGTTGTTCAACAGATTCAAACAAACTTTGAATTATAACTTAGAAGTGCATGCTGATATAGTACATGGGTTCAAATATTGTGACTAGTTCAGTGTCAGTCTTAGCTGAAACACAAACACCTCAACATTTCAGCTAGCTAGCTTGACAGTACACCTACTCTCCATGGTCCATCCCCGAACAGATCGTTTTTTCTTTTTTGGACACGGATCTCCGAACAGATCGTTGTCCAGGTTCAATTGTTGCCGGTGGTGCGCTCATAGCTAGGTGATCCAGAAACCATAGCAGGAGCAGCATATTGGTCGGGACACCAGAGACGAGGCAAGGCGGAAGACACAGCCCTGGCATTGCGGCACTCGGCACATAACGGTAGTGTGTGGCTGGAACAGACGACCCTTGGCGGTGTTGGCGCGGAAGTAGATCGCCGCTACCGCAGTTCCGCACTAATCGCGTGTCGCTACCTCCGTGCCGATGCGGTCGCCAGCCTCAGCCTCGTCGCGCCGTCGCTGGTCTTGGCCTCGCTGAGCGTCCCTCCGCCCCTCCATGCGACGCCGATAACGATGAAAGCCCTCCGTGCGCCGCCGCCGCCCCGCCCTGCTTCCGTCGGCATTGTCACCGCTGCGAACGAACTAAAGTCGAGAAATCCGAACCTGAGTGGGCTGGGTTGGACACAAATAGGACTGGGTCCGGTCCAGATCCAAATTAAAATTAATTTTAATTAGTTATTCCAGCGCTTTAAGATCCGTGCAGTTTTTTTAAGAGAGGACCACTGGAGCAAAACTCTTATAAAGTTACCTTAATACCCTTGATTAAAACTAAAGATCTATAAAAACGCAATTAGCCATCCTTTATTTGACATCGCCTTCCCCCTCAGTTTTGGAGGCGATGGGAAGCGATTTAGCGCATATGGCCCACCGGTCATAGACAAAGCAATCGCCTCCCGTCGCCTCCCTCTCATCGCCTCCCATCGCCTTTGGCCTTTCTGGCCGTCGGATCGGTCACTGTGAGCCGTCGAAATTGTCCACAAAATCTCATTAAAGTTACCCGAACAATATTCACTTACAGAAGAGACCCATTTATCATTGAGGGCAAGCTTTTCTTATCTTTCTCCTCCCTCCTTTCCGTTGCTTCAGCTGGAGCAGATGCAAAATAATAGGGCAACAAAATTAGAAGAAGCACCAAGACATATAGTTCGATTTGCTCTTAGCAGTTTGATCCAAATAGTCACCTCCTGACTATTATATGTTTTTAAATTATTACTAGTATATGAAATTTACTTTTTTAGAAAAGAGGATACATTAATATCTTAGTATTTGCATCGATTAATCAAATTGTTGTTTCTTATTACACACATATTCACAGAGGTCAATGCAATCTCAAAAACAAAATTTTGACAGACATTTAACTCAAAAATAAGATGAGAGATTTTACAGTCCTTGTGGAGATTTTCGACGGCTCACAACGACCGATCCGACGGCCAGAAAGGCCGTAGGCGATGGGAGGCGATGGAAGGTAGGCGATGGGAGGCGATTGCTGTGTCTATGACGGTGGGCCATATGCGCTAAATCGCCTTTCATCGCCTCCAAAACTGAGGAGGGAGGCGATGCCAAATAAATGATGGCTAATTGCGGTTTCGTAGTTTATGTTTTAATCAAGGGTAAAACAGTCACTTCATAAATGAAAAATTTATATAGGAAGTAATATAGTTAGGAGAAGTACTATAGTTAGATCAATATGTTGCTGCTTTTTTTTTTTTTTTAAGAAAACGTCATTTAGTTCTAGGTTTCACTGCCGCCGGCCGTTCCATCCCTGCACGGAGGCGCCGCCGCCGCCCACGGTCATCACCCTCCTCGTGCCCTCCGTCCCCTACCTCCTCTACCGACGGGTCCCCAGGCGGCAGGCGATGCGGCTCCCAGCGACGGCACGGCTGTACACGCGGGCTGTTACGACAGCTCATGGCGGTGAGGTCGGGCGGCGGCGCCTGCGCGTTGGGCGACCTCGATCACGCGCAGATCGTGGCCGGACTCGTCGCGATCCGGGCCGGCGGCGGCGCATGGCGGGTGAGGTTGGGGTCCCTGGACGAGCGCACGGGCGCGTGGCTGCAGTCCAAGCCGCGCTACCAAGCGGCAGGTTCGACCTCGAGATGAAGCTCTTCCCCGGCGAATCCACAGGCACCATCACCTCCTTCTATGTGAGTCCGTCTGTTCATGCTCTCTCGCTAGTATCATAGATTGGTCGATCTGTGGATATTGTTTGGCTAAGCTAGGATTGGTTGGCCGTGCAAGTGCAATACATCTCATGGCAAAGACGGCGGCGTGCGCCCTGGCGTACGGTACCCCGTCGCGGCGAGCACGAGGCCCACCGTGTTCACCTTGTACACGGGCATCTTGTTTGCGTAGCTCAGTGAGGTACTAATGTCAGGATCATACATCTGTCTGTCGTATGCAAACACTGGCCTGCTCTGATAGGCACTAGCTTGGGCCCTCCTGTATTCACATAATCACATGACTGAATGTATGATGGACAACCATATATTCTTGTTAATAGTTATGGGATGAGGGATCCTTCAATACACACACATTAGCAAACAGAAGTGGTTAACTTGGACGGATTAACAGTTGTTAGTAGTCTGAACTTACTTGTTAGCCTGCAAATAAAAGTGAATAAGGATTGCTAGCTACAGCTTGTTTTGTGAATATTCAGTTGTCTGTTCAATATGGTCATGGCATGAAATTCACATTTGTAAAATGGCTTATAGTGCTTATTCAGTTCTGCTAAAATCAGTTAAGAACTAGCACTTGTGAAGTACTTCCAACGATTTCAATTATCTGAATGTTCTTTGTGTTCTCTGATCTTTCTTTTCTTGGTGCCGCACTTGTAGATCGAAAGAAACAAAGCACAGTTAGCCGCCGTTGCCGGATTTTCGTCAGAGAAGATGTTGGCAAAAAACTGCTGCAAGGTGTCTTCAAAATCAACTCGGATGGGTGTGTTTCAGCTCGGTGCCAAGATGTCCTATTTAGCAACAGCTACTGAACTTGTGTTATCTCTGGTTGCATTATGTTAGCTTATCCTTGAATTGGGGTAAGAACCAGAATATGTTGTACAAATGCTGTAATGCTGATACGTTCAAGCTTGGCTTGTTGTGTACTCAATAAGATCTTGATCGCGATCTGTGGCCTGTTTGTTGATGCACGTGGTTCGTGGCCTAACGCATGAGGACAACAACATGTTATTAGTAGGTCTAGTTGGTACTCCCTCGATTATTGTTTGAGCATCGCGTTCTTGTGGGATGTGTGAACTGACGTAGGCTGCTAGCGATTCAGCTGTGATAGATGAGTAATGCAAAGTGACTTGCTTAAAAAAATGACCAAAACAGGATCATTGTTCACATGCTAATTCAGTCCATGAAAGCTCAACTTCATGTACAGTCAACGAAGGCCACAGTCAGTACTCAAAATTCAGATACATTAAAGAAAAACATATAATTTTGTTTGAATCCAAAATCCATGATACATAGGCGCTTGTGGCTGCCGGATCATGAGATTTGACCCAGCAAGACAACTGGACGGACAGCTCACGGTGATGTTGAGCTTGGCACTTGCATTCAGCACACGCAAAGAAAAAGAAATTCTACTTCCATGCATAACGATGTTCAGCACAAGATACGAAGGTTCACATAAGACACTGTATTACCCAGAGACACTTGAAATTCATGTTCCACAAAGCAAAATAATAAGACAGACTAAAGCACAACGTCTGGATCCGCATTCCATAGCCGACCTAAATCAAATTAATTGTAGAGTTGTTCATGGATTGCTTTTCACTACCCCGTGGAAAGGATGATCGTACGAAAGCAGTTTCTCTGGCCTGCAACATCAAATAATGTAATCATTAAAATTTGTTCAAGTGAGTGCAACAGGGAACTACGAAGGTACTCAGATTCGTCATACATATAGCAAGGCTCACCTGCATATGCAAATTCGGCCAGCCACCTATATGCCTGGTAGCATGTCGGCATTAGACGTTTCGGGAGCCTCCTCATCGGACTCTTCCATAGGGTATGGTTCCATGTGATAATCCTGAATTACAAGTACATTAGATGTTAGATCATCATTACCTAGTGGTTGGTCAATGGTTGGGTTTAGTATATATTCGTCAAGAGTAATCAATACTTACCTTAGCGGATGGGGCTTCGTGTCGGCTCACTAGGTAGACAAGACAAATTTTAGTCCCCTGTTCAGCATGAGCACAAACCATTTCCTTTACATCATCTTCCCCGACAATCTCCATTAGTCCAGTTGGCGGCTGACTCCCAGGAACAGGATTGAGGTAATATACCTGTGAGTCGTACTTGTGACCCTGATAGAACAAACCATTCATGAAAGAATGCATGAACTTGGGGAACTTAACAGAAGTGCCTCTAATTCCAAACGTTCCCCAAATTGCTCGATGGTCGTATTTCTGTAGGTCAGGATAAACTTGCTTCAATTTGAATAACTTAAAATGCATCGCTATACCCTGCAAGTAGGCATTACACGATTAAGGCATTGCAGCACAACGGTTTGCTATCAAAAATAATATTTATGTAAAAATTCATATACCGGGCCACAGTAGTAGTTCGCTGCTATGTCGAAGTGGCAACGTGGCATACAAATCATACCGTCTGGTACCTTGAAGCATAAAGACAATATATGCGTTAAGATCGATGTATACATAATGAAAATTTGAAACTAATAGAGTACCATAGTTACCTGGTAATTATTATTGCGAAGGACCTCATTTTGTTGGATCAAGTTTTCAATTATACCCTTCAGCCTTAAGCGTTCATTCTCTAACTCTTCCACTTGGGCCCTTGCCTGATTGTTCAAGGAATCCATTGTCTCTCGCTCTTCCTTTATACTCTTCTCATTTTGTTGACGGGTCTCTCGTAAGGCTTCATTTGCGATAGCACGGTCACGTGCTATCGTGTGGTCAAAGAGAGCACGCTGCTCAGACAGCGCTCTCTTCAGAAGTGCAATCTGTTCTTTTTCAAAAATTTTAGTAGCCTCTGAAAGTTCTTTCCCTGCCGATTTGTCCAGGTCGGCACACTTAAACGATATGTTCTGGTCAGATTGCTGTTCACGTTGTATCTTGCTGATGTCAATTTTGGTGCGTTCAAACTGTATGTCCCCAACCATACTCTTCTGCACCTTCTTACGTTTGGTAGCCTTCTCCTCGGACTCTTGCAGAGACCTCCGAACTAGTTCCATGACACCTAAGAATAGAAGAAAGAAGAATAATGTCGTATACTACATACAAACTAAAAAAGCTAAAACATAAAATGGAAGCTAATGTTTGTGGCTCACTGACAGATTGCTCGGTCATTATGCTCTTTTGATCTAACATCTCCTCTTACAACTAACTGTAAGACAAATGGAAGCTAATTTGAAAATCGACTAATTTTGCCATTGATCCATAATGGTAATCAGGTCCGGTTCTATCATCGGATGGTTGTGTTCGTCGATGAATTCCTTCACGTACCACTGCCCGTTCTGAGCCTGTGCAATCACAAGTCGAGCACGGCACCCACAACGAGTAATGTTCCGTGGCCTCCGCTGCATAATCTCCCTATTCAGCTCCTTCGCCCTGCGGAAACCTTCACAACTGCAAACAAACTTGCGAAGAGTCACCGCATTGTTTCCATTGCCCCGCTCGCAGTAATCCTTTCTGACACTAAATCCTTTCTCATAAGCGTAGTGGTTATAAAACTCGCCGCCTTCCTCTTCACTGTCAAACATCTTGCTAACAATTTCATTGTACTCGAACAAAGACTCCACATCCGGCATTTCCTCCTGGAACATTCAGTATATAAATTTCAGCAAAATTCATCGAAGGAATTATTATTGCATAGTACAAATACAGAAAGACAGTAAAACTAGAGTTGCCACATTATATGCTGCTGCATGGAGCCACCTCACAACAGCAGCAGGCTACTTAAACCCAACAAAAAAAGGTATATCTTAGTTTAACAAACCACTCAAGCATCACCATAATTATTTGTGCAGTTCATGAGAACTTTGCCAAGTCGAATTTATCATAATTGCAGTTATTTGACTTAAAGCAAAATTTCCATCATTTGATTTAAAGCATTTCAAATGATCTAGTATATCTTAACTGAAACATTTCTAAGCTAACATGAGTAGCACTTGGACAATCCAGGAACAAGAATAAGTTCAACTTTATTGTCTCATAAGAACAAATTCTCATTAAAGTCCAAGTTGCAGCATTCAGATAAGCACCGTGATTCAGTCTTGAGAACTGAACGGAGTGGTCCAAACAAGATTTTTTAATATCTTGGTGTTCTGATGAAAATTTAAATGGTGACAGATGATAGGAGGAACAGTTATCCTTGCAAGAAACTGCATGATGGTGCAAGTTTCACCATGAAGAATTCAAGGGCATCAGCAACGACGCTGATGATATGTTTACATCAATACATTTTCTAATTTTCTCTAGAGGAAGCAGTGCTGAACATGTTATTATGCAGCTAAAGCAACTCACTGAATTTTCAGCAGGTCAAATGAAAATGATTTGTAAACTGAATTCACTTGAGATTTTTTGTCGAGTGTTTCTTCTAAATTAGATTAGAATTCTATGAACCAACCAACGAAGACACTTTCAAAATGATCGATCCATGAGAAAATACTGTATGTTCAAGCTGAACTGATGGTCTGTCTGACTAAGAACAACAGACTTACAGGCCAGAAACCAGAAGCATCGTCAGAAATTTGCAAATATGGCATGGGACGAACACAAGCTGATGAGAAGACACAGAGAGAAGGAAAGAGAGACTCACCAACGAAGCTGCTCGGGTCCTTCTGTCCATGGCTGTTCCTGAAGCCACAACGGATGGAGAAGCTGTCTGCAACTGCAGCTGCAAGAACCAACCGATCACCAACCGGACATCACGATATTGCTATCCTCGTCCTCTCCGTGCGGGGTCTATGGCGAGGGCGGCGGCGGCGCAAGGCGGACGAGGGCAGCTATGGAGGCGACGACCGCGGTGCTGGGGTGGGGGCGGCGTCGCGGCAGGGCGATGCGCGATGGAGCGATGGCGCCGGCGCGATGGAGCGATGCACGATGGAGCGATGGCGGCGGCGCGATGGAGCGATGCGCGATGAGCAATGGCGGCGATGCGCGATGGCGGCGGCGCGATGCGCGATGCGCGATGGAGCGTGAGATTGGGGAGGGGGAATCGGGTGGGGGCTGTGGGTAGGGAGGGGTTTCACAAAGTGTTATTTACACAATGTCTAAAATACCCTTTAGTAATAAAATTAGTAATTTGAGGAAGCGATTGGAAGCGATGGGAAGCGATTACAAGGACCGTAAAACATCTCAAATAAGATGCATCAACCAATCAGATTAAGTTAGTAAAAAAGTGCTGCTGTAGTTGCTCTTATCAGTTTTGTTCAGTGAGAAATATGATACATCAATCAATCAGATTAAGATTCAGTCAGAAAGGTATTGAAAAAAAAACCTTGATGTGTATGCCTAAATACTTCAGAACTAGCACTTCACATGATCCAATTGCAAATAGATAGCTGTCATTTTACAATTGTGAATTTTCTGCAGTTTTGGGAGCAACTTTTAGAGGTGAGGGACCAAGTGCTGGTGTCTCTAGTCCATGAAACACTCAAGGTGCTTATGTGAGGAATTCTTTATCAAGGGTGGGCAGTACTAATGGTGAATCACATGATACCTATGGTGGTACTGGTACAACATTGCTAGCATTAATGAGAATGGTGCTAATAGACTACAGGTTTTCTAGTGTTTCTTTAAGCTGAATTTCTCTTAGACCTATTAGGTTGTGTTGCTTCCAAGGTTTATCGGACTTATATGTAAGCTGTTAACTCAGCATTTTTTTGAGGCAATGTTAACTCAACATTGTCCTACTTTTCATTGACTATATGTAGCTGTTCGTAGTGGAACCTGAAATCAGCATGTCATTCCTTTTAATAGTATCTGTGCCCAGAAAAATGATTGTTATGAAATGATCCATTTTAATAGTACCCCCTCCTCCCCACCCCCCAACCCCCCCCCCCCCCCCCCCCCCCCCCCCACCCCAAAAAAAATGTTTCCTTTGAATAGTATGTGGACGAAGTGCTTGGTCGTCAGTTCTCATCTTGTTTACAACCAGAGTATGATGTTTGTCCATCTACATGGTGTACTCATGGCTAAGTTCAAGTTATCACAGAACCGAGCACACAAATCCATTCCCATTTGTTTAGTTTGACTTTTCCTGACACTTAATTGTTCATCAGTATTGTTTGTGCTTGAGTCCTATCTGAATGTATCATGTTTGTAGCTGGAGTTGATGGTGAATTGTGCCTTGCTTGTTGAATAGCGAACATTATTACAAAGCTTGAAAAATGTTCAGAAAAAAGGGACAATCTTCAGGATCCTATTTTGTGTTATTCTGAATTGTTGGCGGGGCTTCTTTCCTCTTGGGAAAAGTGGTTGTTTTCTGACCTGAAGATGCACGCGTTTCCTTTTTGAAAAATGACCCTTCTGTCTCAGTGAAGGGAGCATCGGGGGTACTGTTTAAGTTTCAGTAAACAGGTATGCGTGCCTGACAAATAGAGTTGCAGAGCTCGTCTTGGATAACCGGTGGTGTTAGTTGACGATATTCAACGTATTTGTCTGAATCGAAGTGGTGAATACTTGGTATTTGAATGACGTGTACGTAATAACAAGATGGTAACAAGAACACTGAACTTGGAACCTTGACTCCCCCATTCCGTTCAGTTCAACCCATCGACCAAATCCCCTCCCCATCCCCCCCCCCCCCCCCTCTGCCACCACATCCTGGCATGGAGCCGCCGCCGCCGGCCCTGCCGAGGAGCTCGTCGAGGCGATCCTCTTCCGCCTCCCGCCCGACGAGCCGTCGCGCCTCTTCCGTGCCTCACTCGTCTGCAAGTCATGATGCCGCCTCATCTCCGGCCTGGCTTTAGATCAATTGTAAAGTTCACGCCCCCGCTCTTCTTAGTTTTGTTTTGTACTATTTAGAACGACGTACAAAATTTGTCTTACATGAGCTTCTATCTAGTTACTAATATGAAATCTTGATGGCAGGCTTGAGAATAAAATTTTTTTATGTGGATATGGCTTGGAAACTTGTTAAATATGGCTTGGAAATTATTCATCTGTTTGCTTGTTATTTTATTTAGATGTTAGGTTCCTGACTACATAGCCTTGGTCAGCACATTCATTACTTTGATGAGCATGAGCTTCTAAATTCCAGATGTGTTGTGCCTCTTTTTAAATCCTGGTCATCTGTTCATCAGCTCTGATGTGTCATTGTAGCTTGACAATATAGAAATAGATGGTGATATTGATACTAAAATGATGGACATATTTGTCTTAAAATTAAGTCTTTCATCTCTAAATGAGTTTGTGCTAGTGATGTTTCTTTTAACTGCTTGCTGCGAATTTCTGTTGTTTCATAGGTGAGCAAAGCCCAATTTGATTATTTTATAAGATGATATTATTCTCATAATATTAAATTTCTGCAGAGTTGGGAGCAGCTCATAGGCTGAGGGAGCAGCTCAAGTGCATGAAAATGACACCTCGTCGGCGCACCCAAGGACAGCAAGGATGGCACTAAAATGACAGGCATATTTGTTTTCTGTGAATTTCTGTTTATTTATTTGTGAGAAGCAACAGTTCATCAAACGCACATTTCATTCGTCAGTCAGCTAATGTTATTCTAAAAAATCATAAACTTCTGCAGCTTCGGGAGCAGCTCGTAGAGGTGATGACCAAGTGCTGGTGGCTTCAGTCCATGGAAAACTGGAGGTGCTTAGAGCATCTCCAACAAGTTGGCAAATATCACTTGGCTCAAACCCAAATGCCAAGTGATAAAATAGATCTTCTCCAACAAGTTGGCATTTGGCTTGACAAATTGAGAATTAGTGGCCCACTTGTCTGAAATTTTTTGATGGGGCCGGTTGGCAAACCCAACTCGCGAACCGTTCCCCTTCTACGCGCCGTCGGTCTTCTCCTCTCGTCGCTTCGCATGCCGCGCGCCGCCCTCTTTGTCGAGTCTGCTGCGCGCCGCCGTCTTCTTCCTTCTGCCGCCGCCCCTCTTCTTCCTCCATAGATCCAGGCCATCTCTCCCTCCCTCGAACTCCATCTTCTCCAACCAGCCACCATGTCAAGGAAGAGGTCCCGTGATCGGAGACTAACTGAACCACCATGCATTTGTACCACCAGCGAAACACACCTGCATGTGAACAGGACCATGCATTTGTCGGCCACCAAGCATCTTCTTGCCATGCATAAAATTACCGTGGCCACACAACATCAAATAACCATGGCCACAAAGGAGGAGAGGACCGGTGGCGGCGATACTCGCGGTCCAGACACAAAGAAGGAAAGGAAGAGGCGCCGGGAATATATTTCCTTGTACGCGCACGCGATCTATTTCCTTCGCCCGCGGGAAAAAAGGAAAGGAGGGGAGGCTTTCGCGCGCGCGGGAGAAACGGAGAGTCCCGAAAAATCGTCGATGCCAAGCGCTCGGCCTGCGCGCAAATATGCGCCGGTTGGGGCTGATTGTGCCAAGCTTTGCAATTTGCCAACTCTTTTTGCCAACTTGTTGGAGGAGGTTTTTCCTACTTTTGCCAAAATTCTAGATTTGCCAAGTGGTTATGCCAACTTGTTGGAGATGCTCTTATGTGAGGGCTTCTTTATCAAGGGAAAATTGGGTAGTATAGTGGGAAATCACATGATATCTATGATGGTACTGGTAAAACATTGCTAGCATTAGTGAGATTGGTTCTAGCAGACTTCATGTTTTTAGGTTGACCAACCGTTTCTTTCATGGTTTATGTGGCTTCTATTAAGTTGCTGACGCTGCATTATCCTAATTTTCACTGACTATATGTGGTCGCTTTCAATGGAAGCTTGAAATCAGCATATCATTCCTTACTTTTTATAGTATCTGATCCCAAGCATTGCAATCTCATATGCTCAATGTTATTCTTGCATAAATTTATTGTGGTTTCAACATATTGGATTCTAATTGGTTGGATAAGCTGATATTATATATTCAGTGTTGTCAAATCTATTTTTGTGTCCAGCCTGGTAAACCTAGAGAACCTAGAGAAACCAATGAATATGCTCAATGGAAGCTTATTATATCTGTGAACCTAGAGAAACCAGAACAATGGTCAATAGGGACATGACCATTGCCACCATATGTCCATACAGCTTGTCCATAGGTAAACATCAACAGGAAAGTATATGTGACACAGCAAACTAGTTTTGACTTAAGTCCTCAATCTTGTTTATAGCTGGAGTATAACGTTAGTCTATCTAGATGTTATACTCATTGGCGAAACTCGAAGTTTCCATAGAACAGCACAAATCCATTCCTCTTTGTTTGTTTTGAATTTCTCTGAACACTTCATTGTCCATCAGTATTCTTTGTGCTTGAGTTCCTGTTGAATGTATGTTTACAGCAGGAGCTGATGGTGAGAGACTGACAGTCATGGCTTGTCTTGCTTGTTGAATAGTGAATATATGTTGCAAAGCATGAAACATTGTTAAGGGGAAAAAGAACAGTCTTTGGGATTCCGTTTTGAGTTACCGAAGCTATTATCTGCATGGTTGGCAGGCCTCTATCCAATTGGTAAAGTGGCTGGTTATGCTGACCTGAAGATTTTTTGGATGGAAAAATGAGGTTGCCGTTCTGTGATACCTTTCAGTGGTCGGTTTTGTGTCTCAGTGAAGAGCATTTGGGTAGGGAAACTGTTTCCGTTCAGTTTCAGCAAACATGTATGCGTGTCAGATGAATAGATTGCAGGACTCTTGTTTATAGATTGCAGGACTCTTGTTTTTGGATAATAAGAAACTTGAGATGGTTTTGGACTTTAGTTGATGATATTCAACGTACTTGTCTGAACAGTTAATACTCTGGCATTTAGCTCAATTCATTGCAAGGCACTGACAATTATAAGAACATATGCATTGACTATTCAACTTCTTTGATATTTTCACGGTAAATAGCTGTATTTTAAGTTGAATACAGTATGAGTGCTCTCTGAAAGAAAAGGACTTTTTTTTACCAGAAAGATCAAAGATTTTTTTCCACTTACAATTAAGTATTTTTTCCGCAAACAAAATGGTTGGGTCAGGCCCTGGGCCAAATCACAGAAGCTACTGTTTCAGTTAAGTTTCAGTAAGCGTATCTGATGAATAGAGTTGCAGAGCTCGTCTTTTTTTGAAACAAAGCAGAGCTCGTCTTGGATAAGAATAAGAAAGTCGGTGCATTAGTTGACGATATTCAACGTACTTGTCTGAATAGATGTGGTAAATAGTTGATGAACTCTTTGGCATTTGAAAAGGGCCTTTTCACCAAAATTTCAAAAATTGTTTCACTTAAAATCAAGTATGCATCTTCCACAAGATTTCTATGGTAGTCATCTTCCACATTTTTTTTCCTTTTTTTCCTGATGGCGCGCAGGCCGGAGCGCTAGGGTGGGAACGCGCGCATGCGCGGAAGCTAATTTGGCGGGGCCCATCAATTTTGACTAATTAAAAAAGTTATTACTAACAAACTAAAAATCTAATTTAAATTCTGATTGCACCATTAAATTTGTTGGAATAAATACTTTAAAACAAGATTCCACATGGATATATTTAAATAAATTTTTTATTTGCAAACATTTATCGTATTTTTATTAAAAAACCAAATAAAATATCGCGAGAAATATGATAGAACATCGCTAGAAATATAAACATCGGTGAACATATGACAGAATATTGCTAATAATATAATAGAATATCATTAAAACACATGATAGAAAATTGTTACAAACATGATACATCACCACCAGCAAGGAGATAGAACATCGCTTAAAATATAATAGATCATAGCTACTAGCATGATAGAACATTGCTAAAACTAGATGATAAATGGTTACTAAAAATATAGTAGAACATTATCAAAAAACATAATAGAAAAATAAAAAATAAAATGAAAAAGAAAATGAAAAAAATGATAAATATAAGAAAAAAATTAAAATATAACAAATACATGAAACATAAAAACAAATCAGAAAAAAAGAAAATAAAAGGAATGGAAAAAAAAGAAAAGAAAAAAAAGAAAGGGAAACGGAGGCAGGCGGGGCTGGCGTGCATGCGCCCATGTAGAAAACGCACGGTGTAGGCGTAGATGCACAGAACAAAAGTGGAAGATGAGATCTACTCAAAAAAAGTGGAAGATGAGAGAGAAAGAAAATCTTTGAAAGATAAACAGAAATTCTGTAAAATCAAGGCATTTTTTCGTATAATAAATGCAATGTCAGAGCCTGGTTCGATTAGGACTTGGGCCGAGTCACGAAAGCAGGTGTTGGCATGTGCCTTGGGCCCACCTAACAAAAAGCATAGGCCCCCCACATGATTTTTGTTAGCTTAGAGCAACTCCGGTGCTACTACCTAAAACACACTACCTAAATTTCTATCTAGGTACCCAGCTATTTTTATTTTACCTATTCTTTGGTTCCAACTCCAACAGAGCTACCTATACCTAAATTTAGTGTAACAGTCAATGACGTCCAGGACCCACATGTCATCTTCTCTCATGGCTGAGATCGATGAACTCGAACAAGTATGGTGTCATCGGGTCGGTCCGTAGGGAGGTGCGCCGCCACGAGTGAGACCCGTTGGGAAGGGCACAACGAGGGGAGCGACTGCGCGCCGGGAGGATAGCAAGCCATTGCCGAGCCATGAGAGGAGGACAGACATGGATGCGCCCACACTTTCTCCAACGCTGCATGGCTTCCAACGTCTATCATGGTAGCCGGGGAGGAGGGCAGTCGGTGGAGGAGGGTGCACGCTGAGCAGAAAGAAGGTTGGCGCTGGTCAGGTCACGACGTGGCGGCAGGCAGTGGCGGTGGCGCAACCCTAGGTTTGCGTGGGGAAGAAGTGGCGGCGGCCGAGATGAAGTCGCGGCGAGTGGAAGGAGTCGAGCCTCGCATCGATGGAGAAAGAATCGAAAGATTTTTAGCTGCCCAGGTCTCTTGGGCCAACAGTAGATAGGGGAGGAGAGAATTTTGATAGCCCACAAAAGTAGGTAGCCAGCTAGATAGCCTACTGGAGTGAGTTTTTGAGCCATCACTACCTAAATATAGGATAGATGTCCTGTTTAGGTAGTTTGCTGGAGTTGCTCTTATACTGTTAGCTTATTTAAATTTGAGAAATAGTAAGGACAAAAAAAAGCTTAATTTCCTATCTCATGCAAACATTTTCATTAGTTCTTTTTCAAGTCTTACATCTTTCCGTTGTTGTTTTAATTTTTTTCACAAGCGGGTCTTTTACCCGTTTTTATTAAGAGGAAGGGTCAAAAGAGAGGCCAAGGAACTGATACAAAAGGGCTCACAAGTAATCCAAGGATTACCGGCAAGGCCCCAAGGAGAACAAAAGCACACAAACAAAAACACAGATAAAAGCAAGAAAACACGGGGAAGAGGACAAACCCCGCCACACACACCAACCAACTATGCCTGCAATAAGAATACATCTACGCAAAGGACGCCAAGATGGTGTAAATCTTCCCCAGCGACCAGGTAGCCGCTGCAGGGTATGACGACCGCCAACGACCAGGTAGCCGCTGCGAGGTAGAGCGCCAGCGACCAGGTAGCCACTGCGCAGAAGAGAGCTTCCCCAACAACCAGGTAGCCACTACGGGGTAGGAAACATCCGCCAACAGCCAGGTAGCCGCTGCGGGTAAAACGACGACGACGACACGAAGCAGTTGACAACCCTTGCGTAGATGAGCACGAGGAACACACAGGCAGAGTCCAAGGGCAGCTCCGACCGGAGTGACAAGGGGGAGTTGCCGGAGAGTAGCCTGCCGTGACTGATGAAGCTTCGACGGCACCTTCAAGAAGGGGGGTGCGCAGGCCGCGCCAATGCCGTCGGCACGAGCAGACCAAGCAAGGATTTTGACCCGCTGTTGGACATCCATCCAGGCAAGCCACCCGACGACCCCAACGTCACCGGCTCAGGCACGACGCGGCGAGGGCGGAGAGCGCCACCTCCCCATGAGTCCCACCAGAATTGAAGTCCTCAGCGGCGCCACCAGGAGGGTGATGATGCGCGATACGCCACCGTCGCTAGCCCAAACGCTGCGCAGTAGCTAGGGCAGGGTTTTCACCCGACTTCACCAGAAGGACGCCGTGGGACAGGCCGAAACCGCAGAACCGCCGTGACACCCACCGGCAGCCGCGCAGACCCCCAACACAGCGGGACGGTGCACGGACCAGAGCGCACCAGGGAGGGGGGGCAGATCCATGACCGGCTGCCCCGGATCCGGCCACCCGCAACCCACCCCAGGCACCAGACGCACGAGCTGGGAGGTGGCTGCCCAACGACGAGCGGGGAAGAAGAAGGTCCCCTTCGGCCGGGCGAGGCCAGCTCTGTAGCGTGTCCCCAGCAGGCGGGGAAGAAGAAGGTCCCCTTCGGCCGGGCGAGGCCAGCTCCACAGCGTGTCCCTAGCAGGCGGATCCAGCCCGCAGGGGGGTGGATCCGGCCAGTGGCCGCCGGATCTCGCCGGAGAAGGAGGAGGAGCCCCGCCAGACGTGTCGCCCCGCCAAGGACAGTGACGAAGCGCAGCCGCCAGACGGCGGTAAGAGGGCGGGCCGAGGCGTCCCCCATGGCCGGATCCAGCCGGCCGGGGGTGGATCTGGCCGGTGGGCGCCGGAGCACGCCGGAGCAGCCGGCGGTGTGGGCGGCGAAGGAGGGAACCAGGGTGGGGGTGGAAACGGTGTGCCCGACGCCCCTTTTTGAGGGCGCCGTCGCTGGCCGCCGCCGCCGCCGCGAGCGAGGGCGGCGACGGAGGGCCGGGGTGGGAAGCTCTACGGGGGAGACGGCGGCGCCACCCGGGTCGCCCTCCGCGAGAGCGACGCGGGGCCGGGGCTCGTGGGAGGTAAAGGCTCCATTTTTAAATTAAAAGAGTGCCTTGTATCTGATATATATAAAAAAAATAACCGCTAGTATAAAAAATAAAAAATAATAATAAAATACACTAAAGGAGATTTTAGTCATCTTCAGTTTTTCCATCGTCCACCACAAGGCTTGAAAAAGAGCATTGGAAAGATGACCGAGGAAAAGTACCTCTACAAACATTCTTGTCATATTGTTTCGCAAAAATAAAAACACTCGTCATATAAATCTATGAAGACTACACGAGGGCATTCGATAGTCTGCTCATAACAAAGAAGACGAGCGCTAGCTCAGTGATTTTCTTTTGGTTCACGCTAACGTTGGTAAAGAAGGCATATAGCGGTGACGTTTTTTTTTTAGCAAAAATGAAGGAAAAAAAAGAAAAAAAGGTTTGACCTGTCCAGTAGCCTCGCTGTCCACCAGCTAGAATGGGCTGGGCCTTTGGGCCGCCGTAGGTAAATCAGAATGGGGCCGCTGTTCTTCAGTTGAGTTCAGCGCACCGACCAAACCCATCCAGCGATGGCGCCACCGCCGCCGGCCCTGCCGGAGGAGCTCGTCGAGGCGATCCTCTTCTGCTTCCCGCCCGACGAACCGGAGTGCCTCTTCCGCGCCTCCCTCGTCTGCAAGCCATGGTGCCGCCTCATCTCCGGCCACAGCTTCCGTCGCAGGTACCGCAAGTTCCACCGCTCGCCGCCTCTGCTAGGATTCCTCTGCGGCATGCTCGGCAGCGAAGTCGAAATAGCCCGATTCGTGCCCACGTCCCCCTTTTGCTCGCCTCTAGCCGATCTTTACCAGTGCTGCGCAATCGATGCCCACCACGGGCTTATGCTCCTGCAATGCCCTGGGAAAGCCTCGTCGGAGAATGTCTTGGTGGTCTGGGACCCCATCTCGGACGAGCGGAGGGAACTGCCCATGCCCACTCCGTTATCGCACATGTACTACTGGAACTGGAACGTGGCGATTGTCTGTGCCGCCGACGGCCCCCTGTGATTACCTTGATTGCCGTCGTGGACCCTTCGTCATCGTCTTTGTAGACACCCACTCCCAACATAATTTGTCAATCTCTACCTATTCGTCTGACACTGGCACTTGGAGTGGCAGAACCTTCCTTCATCAACCCCTTCCCTCTATCATTATTAGTTTCAAGCCTTGTGCGCATGTGGGCAACACACTCTACTTTCTATTAGAAGAGATGCCAAGCACAGCCCTCAAGTATGATTTATGTTTGCGTGAGATGTCTGCAATTCGACTACCACCTACATCCAACAATTGGCGGCTTCATGTGCTCACAAGCACAGAGGACGGTGATTTGGGATGCGTCACCATACATGAATTCAAGCTCTACATGTGGTCGAGGAAGGATGGCCCTCGAGCATATGCTGAATGGATACAAAGCAGAGTTATTGACATTGGAATGCTGCTCCAGAGTAATGCCATCTTGACATCACCTCCTGTGGTTGGCTTCGCGAATGATATCGGTGTTGTTTTCTTGATGGCAAAAGTCGGTGAGATCTTCACTTTTGATCTAAAGACCTAAAACCTGAAGAAGGTGTCCGAGGGCAAAATCATGTACAACATCTTGCCTTACATGAGCTTCTACACTCCAGGTACAACCTTTTGTTCTTTTTATTTTTGTTTTGTACTATTCAGAATGATATATAAAATTTATGTTACAAGAGCTTCTATCTAGTTACTAATATAAAATCATGATGGTAGGCTTGAGAATAAAAAAAGTAAGTGGAATAACCCAATCTGGTATCAAATTGGGTTAATATTACCTAAATCGTTTGAGTATGGATCATCTTTGATACTTTTAAATATGGATTGGAATTTATTCATCTGTTTGCATTGTTATTTTACTCAGATGGTAGGTTCTTGACTACTTGGCCTTGGCCACGACGTTACTTTGATGAGCATGAGCTTCTAAATTCCAGATGTGTTGTGCCTCTTTTTAAATCCTGGTCATCTATTCATTAGCTCTGATGTGTCATTGTGGCTGGACAAAATAGAAATAGATGGCGATATTGTTATTAAAATGACAGACATATTTGTCTTGAACTTAAGTCTTTTCATCTCTAAATGAGTTTGTGCCAGTGATGCTTCTGTTAACTGCTGTTGTGAATTTCTGTATTTTCATTTGTCAGATTCAAGTGTTCAACAAAGCCCAATTTGATTCTTTAATAAGCTGATGTTATTCTCATAAATATTAAATCTCTGCAGAGTTGGGCGCAGCTCATAGGGGTGAGGGAGAAGCTCAATTGCATGCAAATGACGCCTCATCAGCGCACCCAAGGACAACAAGGATGGCACTAAAATGACAGGCATATTTGTCTTCCCTGTTCCTGTGAATTTTTGTTTGTTTATTTGTGAGAAGCAAGTGTTCATTAAAGGCACATTTCATTCGTTAGTCAGCTAATGTTATTCTCGAAAATCACAAATTTCTGCAGCTTTGGGAGCAACTCGTAGAGGTGATGTACCAAGTGCTGGTGGCTCCATTCCATGAAAAACTCAAGGTGCTTATGTGAGGGCTTCTTTATCAAGGGAAAATTGGGTAGTAGTAATGGTAAATCACATGATACCTATGGTGGTACTGGTAAAGCATTGCTAGCATTAGTGAGATTGGTGCTAGCAGACTCCATGTTTTCTGTGTTTTCCTTTAAGGCAGAATTTCTCTTCAACCTATTAGGTTAATTGTTGCTTCCAAGCTTTATCAGGCTTGCATAGAAGTTGTTAACGCTGCATTACCCTACTTTTCACTCACTATATATGTGGTCAGTTGCAATGGAAGCCTGAAATCAGCATATCATTCCTATTCGTTACTTTTAATGGTATCTGGGCCCAAGAAATGATCGTTGTGAAATCTAAGCATTGCAATCTCTATGCTCAATGTTATTCTTGCATAAATTTATTGTGGTTCAACATATGGATTTTAATTGGTTGGATAAGATGATAGTTGTATATTCATTGTTGTCAAATCTACTTTTGTGGCCAGCCCGGTAAACATGGCAGCTTATATATTTGTGAACCTAGAGAAACCATAACATTAGTCAATAGGGACACAGGACTGTTGCCACCATATGCCCATACAGCTTGTCCACAGGTAGACCTTAACAGGGGAAATATATCTGACATCATCAAGGATAACAGAAAATTAGGTTTGACCTCAGTTCTCATCTTGTTTACAGCTGGACTAAGATGTTTGTCTATCTAGATGTTATACTCATTGGCGAAGCTCAAGTTATCACAGCCCTGAGCACAAATCCCCATTTCCCTTTGTAGTTTTCCTTTTCCTGGCGCCTCATCGTTCATCAGTATTGTTTGTGCTTTACTCCTGATTTGCAACTGGAGTTGATTGTGAATCGTGACTTGTCTAGCTTGTCAAATAGCGATTATGGTTACAAATCTTGAAGAATGTTCAGAAAAAAGGGACAATCTTCAGAACCCCTTTTATTGCCTGAATGGTTGGCAGGGCTTCTCTTCTCTTGGGAAAGTGGTTGTTATTCTGAGCTGAAGATGCACGCATTTCCTTTTTGAAAAATGACCCTGCCGTTCTATTTCAGTGAACGAGCATTGGGGGTACTGTTTGCTGAGCTCTTGTCTTGGTATAGAAATTAAGAAAGTCGATGGTGTTAATTGACGATATTCAACGTACTTGTCTGAATCAATGTAGTGAATATTTGACATGGTAACAGGAACACTGAATTTGGAACCTTGACTGTTACAGTTCGACGATTGTAAGGCACTGACAATTATAAAAACATACGTATATGTATTAGCAGTTCAACTGATCGATATTTTTACTATGAGGTGCTGAGTATTTTGAGATTGAAAACAGTAAGAGTAGCCGCTAATGAAATGGACTTCTTCACCAAATTTTCTAGGATTTTTTTCTTAAAAATCAAGGTACTTTTTGGCATAGAAAATGCAATGAGATACGCCCAGAATCACGAAAGCAGGTATTGAAAACAGATGGTCCATTCGGGTCTACTACGGCATTAACAGCTCCTGGTAGGCCCCGCAGGTAAATCAGACTGCGACCCCTGTTCTTCAGCTGAGTTCAGCCCACCGACCAAACCCCTGTGCTTCAGCTGAGATCATCATCATCATCACCACATGAATTCTCCAAAACCAACGATCTCAGCGAAGCACTAGTGCGCAGAAAAAACCGCAGATGCCTGATGTGCGAGCGTGACCCTACAAGATCACCACGACACGACACACAACAAAGATCAACACCGAAATTTGGTCAACCCATCTTGTACGCACCCCAATGCCGGCCAGCCCTCAACATGTGAACGGCGAACCCCGGTATACTCTGCTCAACCGAGAACTGGAGATAAACTCCAAGCCACTGCACTGCACACCAATCCCCCGTCGTCGCCGTCGCTGTCGCTGTCGCCGTCGCAAGCCAAACCAAAATACGACGACCCAAAAGTCAAGGCGAGACGGGAGCCGAGCGAGCTGCGGCAGCGAGGTGCCCACCCGTCGCCGTCTCGGCCAGCCACGGCCCCGGCTGGTAAAAAGATCGCGCACGCATCGATCGCTGACCGATAGACCGGCCCGCACCCACCTCACCTGCCACTGCCTCTCACGCACGCACCGGCGCCCGTCCGCTGTCCGCAAGAGTGCACATCAGGTAAATCAGACTGCGACCCCTGTTCTTCAGCTAAGATCACATTCTTTGCTCTCTCGCGTCGCCATCCAGGGATGGCGCCGCCACCGCCGGCTCTGCCAGAGGACCTCATCGAGGCGATCCTCCTCCGCTTCCCGCCCGACGAACCGACGTGCCTCTTCTGCGCCTCCCTCGTCTGCAAGATATGGTGCCGCCTCATCTCTGGCCCGAGCTTCCGCCGCAGGTACCGCGAGTTCCACCGCTCGCCCCCACTGCTGGGATTCCTATGCAATGTCATGCGCTACCTAGAAACAGCCCGATTCATGCCCACGTCCGCCTTTTGCTCACCGCTAGCCGACTACCCGAAGTGCCGCGCAATCGACATCCACCACGGCCGTGTGCTCTTGCGACGACGCCGAGGGAAATCCTTGTCGGAGTATGTCCTCGTGGTCTGGGACCCTATCTCAGACGAGCGGAGAGAACTGCACGTCCCCACTCGGTTGTTGCAGAGCTGCCGCCGGGACTGGAACGCGGCGGTTCTCTGCGCCGCTGACGGCCCCTGCGACCACCTATTGCCATCGCGGACCCTTCGCCGTCGTCTTTGTGGACACCCACTCCCTCTGTAATCTATCCATCTCTACCTACTCATCTAATACAGGCCATAATCTTCCCTCGTCAACCCCTTCCCTCTGTCGTTATGAATCTGCGTCCCTGTAGTCATGTGGGCAATTCACTCTACTTTAGGATAGTGATGCCAGGCACAGACACAACTACGACTCTCAAGTATGATTTCTTTCTGCGTGAGATGTCTGCAATTCAACTACCACCTAGATCCGACCATTTGTACCCATATGTGTATGTGCTCACAAGCACAGAGGATGGTGATCCAGGATGCATCACTGTATATGAATTCAAGCTCAACATATGGTCGAGGAAAGATAACCCTCAAGTAGATGCTGGATGGACTCAATACAGAGTTATTGACCTTGAAATGCTGCTCCAAAGTAATGCCATCTTGACCTCACCTCATGTGGTTGGCTTCGCGAATGGTATAAATGTTTTTGTCTTGAGAGCAAAGAATGTGATCTTCACGGTTGATCTAAAGACTAAAAACCTGAAGAAGGTGTCCAAGGGCAACATGTACAACATATTGCTTTATACGAGCTTCTATACTCCAGGTACAGCTCCCCACAGTTTATTTTTACTATTCAGGATTAGTAATAATATTCTAGTTACTTATTACGAAACCTTGATGGTAAAACTGGTTAAATATGCCTTGGAATTTATAAACCTGTCACCCATATGTGTTGTGCCTATCATCGATGATCCTGTTCTTGAAGTCATTAGCTCTGATCTTTCAATGTGACTTAAAAAAGTAGAAATAGATGGAAATATTGGTACTAAAATGACTGGATTCATTCTAATTTTTCTGTTAACTCTTATTGCTGTGAATTTCTGTTGTTTGATTCGTGAGAAGCTAGTGTTCATTAAAGACAAAATTAATTTTTGTAGTCATCTGATATTAGTCTCAAATATTGTAAATTTTTGCAGCCCTGGAGCAGCTTGTAGGGGTGATGGACTAAGTGCAGTTGGCTCGATTGCATGAAAGCTCAATGTGCTCATGTCAAGGCTACTTGATCAAGGGGAAATCAGGTTGTTATATTGGTAAATCCCATCATATCGATGGTGGGATAGCATTCTTAGCATTAGCGTGAGATTGGTGCTAGCTTCCAGAGTTTCTGTGTTTTTAAGCTGGAATTTCTCTTAAAAACTTTTAGGTTGATTGTTAGTTCCAAGTTTTATCTGGCATGTTTGTAAGCTGGACTAAATGTGCTCCAGTATTTCCCGCTTGTCCTTAAAGCATGAAATCTGCATATTACTCCTTCATTTTGAAGTATTTGGGCCCAAAAGTTTGATCGTTATGAAATCAAAACATTGCAATTTCATATGCTCAATGTTAGTCTTGCATAAATTTACTGTGGTTCAATATCTTGTGTATTCTAACTGGTTGGATAACTTGTTTAATTTATTGTTGGAACTGTACATGTACTGGTCAGGACTTTAAAGGGATAACACAATGTGTATATGGCATATAGTAAGAAAAGAAATAACCTTTGTTATTCTAGCCAATCAATATTGCAGTGAACTTAATACAGAGTAGATACAAATTAATCACGAGAATGCATGTTGCTGCACATGTCATGACTCATGACTTGATGGGTACAAAGGCCCACCTGAATGGTTTCAATAATTCAAAAGCTGTTAGGCTGATTGTTTTCTACAATCAAAGGTGCATGGTGTGCACAGTTTTCTAACTCAAATACTCAATGGTGCATGATGTGCACCTTTTGACAGCAAAGGTGGAAACCTTTTCAAACAATTTAACCTTGCACTCACAGTACATCCAGACAAGACTAGCCACAAGTTATAAAATGTCAATAAAACCAAACTATACAGGCGAAAAAAATCAAGTTTTTAGTAGTACCTGGTCCTTATTAATACCTATGCAGCAACCTTGTTATGTAAAACAGGACCATAGATTTGTTCTCGGTTTTTGTGTGTTATTTTAGGAATAACAGAACAGCTTAGCAGTACTTAGTTCCGATTTAACACATAGATTTTTTTTTTTAAGTTCACTTGCCATATGAGCAACAACGTGTATTGGAAGTCCAAAACTGAACTAAAATTCAAACACCTGTCAGTTCTAAGAATGTGCCTGGAAAGGCTGAAAGTAGTTTTGTGCACTTGAGTTCCCATATGACAATCATGCTTCTTTTCTTCTTGGTTATCAAATACTGTCACGAAGTATAAACAATATTGAGGATTCTATATTGAGTTAAGAGTTCTTTTTCCTATGTGCATGCTTGGCAGGGCCTCTTGCTCGCCTCTTGGGAGTGAAGTTGGTTATGCTAAACATGAGCCCTTTTCCATGCTGGAAAGTGACTAAGGTTCAGGTTCAGTTCAGTTTCAGTAAGCAAGCATGCATCTGTGGCGAATAGAACGAAGTGCTCTCATCTTGTATATAAGCTCTAGATTACAACCATGTACCCAAACTTAACCTTGCATAAAAATTTTATTCTTGCATAAATTTATTGTGGTTCAACATCTTGGATTCTATTTGGTTGGATTAGATGATAGTTACACTGTTGGTAAACGTGACAGCTTATTTGTGAACCTAGAGAAACCAGAGAGCACAATATTCAATAGGGACAGGACCATTCCCACCATATGTCCATGCATACAGCTTGCGGCAAGGGTAAACCTCAATGGGAAAAGTATAACTGACATCATCAAAAAATAACAATAAATTTTCTTTGTCTTCAGTTCTCATCTTGTTTACAGCTGGAGTATGATATTTGTCTATCTAGATGTCAAACTCATTGGCTAAGCTCAAGTTATCATAGAACAGAGCACAAATCCATTCATTCATCTTTGTTTGGTTTGACTTTTCCTTAACACATTCATTGTACATCAATATTGTTTGTGCTTGAGTGCCTGTCGAATGTACCATGTTTGCAGTAGTTGATGGTGAGAGACTGACTAGTCATGGCTTGTCTTTGCTTGTCGAATAATTAATATGTTAACGAAGCATAAAAAATTTCAGGGAGGAAAAGAACTATCTTTGGGATTCCGTTTTGAGTTACTGAAGTTATTGTCTGCATAGTTGGCAGACCTCTCTCCTCTTGGGAAAGTGGTTCGCTATGCTGACCTGAAGATGCACACGTTTATTTTTTTTTAAATGTTGACAGCACTGAAGAAGAGAATGAAATCTGTGACATGCAGTAATCTCTGGGTCATCTTTGGAATTTTTTTATGGCCAGATATATCCACAAAGAGATAATTGTGTTGCCGTAACCGTTTTAATTTCCCTAATAAAACGACCCCATCGAACCAGACCGAGGGCCGCCGAGAAACGGGGAAAGCCCTGCAAGTTGCGATCTGCGGCGCGCAGCTATCATGCCGCCGCCGCCGCCGCTGCCGCGGCCTCCTGCACCGTTGATGGACGAGCTCGTCGAAGAGGTCCTGCTCCGGCTCCCGCCGGACAGCCCGGCGAGCCTCGTCCGTGCCGGCCTTCGTGTGCAAGCGGTGGTGCCACATAGTCTCCGACCCCGGCTTCCAGCGTCAGTTCCTCGAGATCCATCGTCGAGCACCACCACCCATGCTCGGCTTCCTCGTCCACTCTCATCATCGCAATGAAGAGGGCGGCGTCTTCCACACCACCACCACCACCAGGTTCGTTCCCATGCCCGGCGGCTCCAGCCTGCCCCACAGCAACAACGACCTCCATGGATTGCGTCTGTGTGACCCGCGCCATGGCCGCGTCCTCCTCCACCCTTATTATCCACCGGGAGGGCACAACTCTTTTCCCATCATTGTCTGAAACCCGGTCACAGGTGAGCATCTAAAACTTTCTAATCCGCCAGGGTGGTATCAGTACCACTGGACCGCTGCGGTGCTCTGTGCCGCCACCACCACTGGTTCATGCGACCACCTCCATTGCCATCATGGACCCTTCGTCGTGATCCTTGTCAGCACCACATGGTCTAATAGGTACACCTGCATCTACTCATCAGAGGCAGGTGTGTGGAGCAAACCAACCGTTGCACCACACTCTGATGACTCTGTTGGCGCTATTGCCAGCTCCAT
Organism: Themeda triandra; assembly: GCA_018135685.1. Classification (NCBI taxonomy): domain Eukaryota; kingdom Viridiplantae; phylum Streptophyta; class Magnoliopsida; order Poales; family Poaceae; genus Themeda; species Themeda triandra. The sequence continues at coordinate 42,438 of JAENPR010001256.1, read as the reverse complement.
GTGCAGCACCCTTGTCGGGAACACACTCTACTTCGTGCTTCAGGGTTCCAGAAATATCCTCGACTATAGTCTGTGCACAAGGGGAACATCAGTCATAAAACTACCTAGAGCGGGCAAGAACACATCAAGTGAACACAATGGACCAATTCAGCTCACAACCACGGAGGATGGTCGCCTAGGATTTGTAAGAGTGGAGGATTACTCGAGATTTTGCCTCTGGTCGAGGGAGGTTGGGGAAAAAGGATGAGTGCTAAGCAAAGTTATTGAGCTGCACATGTTGCTTACCCTTGATGATAGAAGACCTACCTGGCATTATTTGGTTGGCTCCGTGGAAGCTTTTGGTATCATACTCCTGACGTTTCAAGGCGAGCTCTTCATAGTTGATCTAAGGTCTGGCGAGGCGACCAAGGTTTATACACTTCAAAGACCAGGCTTCACCAAGGTCGTAGTTCCCTATGTGAGCTTCTGCACTCCAGGTACAAAGGCTCCAATGCCCTAAAAATTTTTTTCGCAGTATATATAGCTTATTTATTTATGCTTGATGATGACACAGTTAGTTTAATTAAATATGTTACAACATATTGCATTTTTGTAAACTTGTGCTGTGTTGTTGCTATGAATCGGAGCACATGTGGAGTGTTATTCATTTATTTATGTCTCATTGCTGGATGATTAAGGCTATATAGATATAAATTGGAGCAACTGGGGATGTGAAAACCCACTTCATGTGGCAATATAATCTACAGTGTAGTTATCTCAATTTCAAGTAGCATGCACACATGTCCGTGATTTCCATGAATAAATCCATAGAGCGAAGTTCAAAATTATAATAACTTTGTTCGAAACTAGAGGTCATTTTAGTTTTGTCCTAAATTAAATTTCTATAGATTTAACCACATTTTTTAGGAAAGCTATGGTAACGTCTAAAGTTCAAGTAAATGTACCATATCTCATATGTCATAGACAAACTAAACAAACTAAATTGATGTGGATATATTGTTGTTCTCTGTAAATTAAATTTGTTTAAAAAATTAGACAAGTCTGGCTTAGGACAAAAATAAATTGACCTATAATTTGGTTTATAACTGAGGGTGAAATTGTTTATTTGGGCTGGCTGGAGGTTTTATTTTTAGTTAGTGGCAAATTCTACTTAATTGGGCTTTTACATATGTTTGTATATCAACATCATGCCGATCCAACTGAATTGGATACATTCCTTTGCTATGAACGCTTTAATTTTTATTTATGCTATATATATAAATGTCAAATGCTAGCTGCGTAGAATATGGATGATTATATCTATTGATCAAGTGTGATTATTAGCACATATTTGTTGATTACCTTTTGGGTTTGACATCAGTGGAGTGGCGAAAACTCTATCTATAGTTGTTTAGAAACAGGATGGTTAATTTGGTTAAGTTGATTTCTCAGATAATTGATGTTAATTCCTGTCAACAGTTCTGTATTTCTGCAGTATTCAGAGCGCCATCTACACTAGATGGACCAAAAACAACTACCTTTCAATCAACCAGCGCTTGAGTTCTTAGAAAGAAAAGTGGGAAGCAGAACTGCCCAATTATGTTAGGCAGGATTGGTTCAGATACAAAAAGTCTTAATGGTTCCCGACGAAATGCAGAGAAGGATGCTCGATTTATATTTTGGACTACTTTGAAATTTTGCTCCAAAAAAGTTGGCATGATTAATTTGAAATTAATCATGACAACTTTTTTGGAGCAAAATTTTCCTGGCTTCGCCGCTGTTAATTTGGAGAGATGGTGCAATTGTCGAGCTGGAGTCACATTCACATTCAAGTTCCAATTGAACATTTTGACTGAATAGTTCCAATTGAACTTAACTCGTTTGGTTGATGCCATAACAAATAATGTTTATTTTGTCCTAAAAGACAGGTCGGGTTGCCACAAAATTTGGTTTTCATCAGTCGCTTTGGCTCAAAAGGTGTCTCCGATCTAATCTAGTAATAAACAATGATCTAGGTTGGTGCTTGCTCTCTTGCTTAGTCTCTTTGTTCATGATGCACACTCGCAACCATACCAATAAAACTGTCGTTTTAGCCCCGGCGCCTTGTACCAATGAAAGTGTCGTTTTAGCTATGTCAGATAGCCTGCAGGCCAATCCCCTGCTTTTCTCCCTCGTCCGGCTCGCTCGTTTGCTAAAAAGAAAATGAAAACACCGACACATATCTTCCCCTCTATCCTTTTCTCGTCAACCGGCGCCCACATTATCTTCTCCTCCGTCGACATATGACACCCCCCTCTTCTTCTCTTCCCACGACGGCGGAGAGGAGGTGCGCGAGCTCGCCATGGGCACACCATGGAGAGGAGGTGCCGAGGGCCGGCGTGGCCGCGTGATGCAGTGGAGGTGCCGAGGGCCCGCGTGGGTCCTGAGGGCCGTTGTCGCCGGTTGGCAAAGAGGAGGTGCTGAGGGCCGCCATGGCCACACGGCGGAGAGGAGGTCCCAAGGACCGCTGTTGCGCAGTGTGCAAAGAGGAGGTGCCGAGGGCCGGCGTGGCCGCGTGACGCAGTGGAGGTGCCGAGGGCCCGCGTGGGTCCCGAGGGCCGTTGTCGCCGGTTGGCAAAGAGGAGGTGCTGAGGGCTGCCATGGCCACACGGCGGAGAGGAGGTCCCAAGGACCGCTGTTGCGCAGTGTGCAAAGAGGAGGTGCCGAGGGCCGGCGTGGCCGCACGGCGTAGAGGAGGTGCCAACAGCCGCCATGGCCGCGTGGGGGAGAGGAGGTGCCGAGGGCCGGCATGGCCACGTGGCGGGGAGGAGGTGCCGAGGGCCGGCATGGCCGCGTGCAGAGAGGAGGTGCCGAGGGTCGCCGTCGCGGCACGGGCAAAGAGGAGATCCCGAGGGTCGTTGTCGCCTCGTGGTGGAGAGGTGGTTCCGAGGGACGGAGATGAAGCACACGAGCCCAAGCGTTGACCGCGGCGGAGAGAAGCAGTAGAGACGAGGCGTGGGTGTGGCATGCGGTGGAGAGGAGCACCACAGTCTGGATCTAGATCTAAATGAGAACAGAGAGGAAAACACGAGAAGAGATAAAGCCATGCGGGATGAGAGAGTAATGATTAAAGAGTAGGGTCCCTTGTTCCCTGTGCCCAGCGCTAAAACAACAGTTTTATTGGGACTGAGGGAGTAGCTGGCATACCTAGATGATCTATGTTTGTTATCCTAGACACTCGATGCTAGACAGTAGCCAACGTGTAGACTACCATCTAAACAGTCTAAGACCATCTCCAACAATTTGGTAAAAATCACTTGTTAAATCTTGAGTTTTAGCAAGTTGCTAATTTATTTGGCAAGTGAAAAAAAACATCTCTCCAACAATTTGCTATTCCAACTTGGTAAAAATAAAAAAAGTAGGCCCACCTGTACTGATCCAACTCAAGTCGCGTGATCGCATGGGTGGGAGATGGCGCGTATGCATGGGATGGGAGCCGGCGAGGGAGAGAATTCCGGATACCAAGTGGAGTCCGCGCGTGGAAGAATACGCGCGTGAGACCGTGATATAGCAAGTGCGGGAATATACCAATCTATTTTAAGGAGTTGTTGGAGAAGGAAAAAATGTGATTTTATCAAAGTTATAAGAATACCAACCTATTTTAATTAGGAGTTGGAGATGCTCTAACAATATAATTTTCAAATGTCAAACAATATAATTATCCAATTGCAATTAGCTAATTGTACATTTTTATACTGCAGCAGCGCGCTTTCCCAATTCTCAGTTTCTCGCACATCTAATCTAATATCTCTCCAACAAAGAGACGTGACAATTAATAATCTATAGAAACCAAAAGATACAGTAAGAATCATATATTTTGATAGTAACGTAGTTCTCAATTCTCACTATATATACCATGCTAGATAATCGGGGTGGTTTGACAATTAACTAAATTTTAAGCTACATCATTATCAAATCAAATAATAATTAGCTAGGAGTAAATTTTAAGCTGTATCTTTTTTAAGCCACTCGATTCAATTTCCAATCGTATTTGAGAGAAACTCTTTGCTTCATTAGTTTGGTCATGAAATCAGAAAACGAAAATTACATGGGCGTATATGGCTCAAATTTGCTGTCTTTGATTCGTGGGCCTATTTTAGTTGCTGTAATATACACCACACCACCGGCCTGTTATCCACCTAGCGGAGTCAGGGGGTGATGCGCGCGTACGAGGCGTCACCGCCGAAGGCGCCGATCCCCAGCATGCCGCCGCCGCCGCCACAGTTAATGGACGAGCTCGTCGAGGAGATCATGCTCCGTCTCCCGCCGGCCAGCCCGGCTAGTCTCGTCCGCGCTGGCCTCGTCAGCAAGCATTGGTGCCACCTCGTCTCCGACCCCGGCTTCCAACGCCGGTTCCGTGAGTTCCACCGATCGCACCCCACACTCGGAACCCTCAAAACTCGCGTTGACTACAGCGACGCCTACACCACCAGGTTCGTGCCCGAACCCGGCTCCGGCCTGCGCCGCGCCGACCTGCCTGGACTGCAAGTGCGGTAGTGCCGCCATGGCCGCGTCCTCCTCTACTCGACTTCTATTAACCAGCAGCGCCGCTTCAGCGTCGACCTCGAGCTTGTCGTGTGGGACCCTATCACGGGCGAGAGGGTGCAGCTGCCCCGGCCTCATTGCATCCTTGCTCAGAAAAAATTCCTTGCGTTACTTGAATTTCTATCTTCTGCACTTGTCTGGGCTATCAGTACGTGTGAGTGTGTGACAATTTTGCTTCGTTCTGAAATGATGTGAATTGTGGCAACTGCTGAGGAAGAAGATACTGCTTGCAACTTGAGTGTATACTGAACCTTCTGAATGAGGCAATGAGAGCAGGAATTGAAACCCAAATTTTAATCCTAATGGAGAACAATATGCAATCTACTACTGTACCATTTATTCATGCAATCAAACTGGTGTCATTCATTCTCAGGGCTAGAATCGATGTATGAGCCTTGCAATGATATGATTTTGGCGGGCATTATCTGATTATCTCATTGGTACTGAGATGCAATCAAACTGGCATGCTGAGAGAGTGAGAGTGCAGACGAACAGCACCGCACGCCATGGAGGGAGGCCAAACTGGCATGAATGTGAACTGGCTGTAAGGCCCAACTTTCCACTTAGCTGGTTTTGGTCCTTGGCCCGAATTGGCAGGCCTTTTTCTCTTCCACTTCTCACTCGCGTCCCCATCGAAACTCTCGAGCTGTCATCAGCCGTCCCAATCATGGCGGCGCCGCCGCCGCCACCGCCACCGTTGCCGCCGCCCCATCCCACGTCCTCGCTGCCGTCCCCAGCGACGGCCCTACCGGAGGAGCTCATCGAGGAGATCCTCCTCCGCTTCCCGCCCAACGAACCGGCGAGCCACTTCCGCGCCGCCCTCGTCTGCAAGCCATGGTGCCGCCTCATCTCCAGCCCTGGCTTCCGGCGCAGGTTCCGCGAGCTCCACCGCACACCCCCAATGCTGGGATTCCTCTACAGATTCGGCTTTGTGCCCACAAACGCCTTCTGTCGCTCGCGTGCTGGCCGCTTTCGCATGCGCGCGCTGGATGCCCGCCACGGTCGTGTCCTTGTGGCTCGAAGGTATGTGCCGGAGGGGCGGCGGGACGCCCTCGTGGTTTGGATCCCATCACGGATCAGCAGCGGGTGCTGCCCGTTCCGCCGAGGCGGACAACTAGTTTTACTGCTGTGGTTCTCTGTGCTGGCGCTGGTGTCTGCGACCACCTCGATTGCCACCGTGGACCCTTCCTTGTGGTTTTTGTGGGGGAAGTGTCATTAGAATTGTTTGTCTGCACTTACTCATGTGATGTCGATGCATGGAGTGAGCCAATCAGCACTCAACAATTTGATATCTTTGAAGATTTGAAGGAGCGCACTGTGCTTGTGGGGAATGCAATCTATTTTGGGATTGAGTGCACAAACATAACTCTGAAGTACAATTTGGAATCACATGAAATGTCCTGGATTCAGCTTCCGGACGAATGCACCTGTTGGCGGCGTCATGTGCTCACAACCACGGAGGAAGGTCTGCTGGGGCTTGTCACTATATTTGACTCTGAACTCTCCATGTGGTGGAGGAAAGGTCCTCCTGAAGTTGATGCTGGATGGACAAAGGTTAGCGTCATTGACCTTAAGACGGTGCTCCCTCTTGATCGTGTCTTTACCTCGCCCTATATGGTTGGTTTCGCGGATGGTCATGGTATTCTTTTCATGATGGTGGAAAGTGACCTCTATACCATTGATCTAAAGACCCATAAGCTGGAGTTCTACGAGGGCAAAGGAGACTTCTGCATTGTTCCGTACATGAGCTTCTGCACTCCAGGTACATGTTTACTTAGTTTTCATTTAACAATATCCAAAAGACCAGAACAAGTAAACACTTGGTTACTAACATGGCATGGTAGGCTCTAAGAATAACGAATTTGTGAATGTGTAATATCACAATCCTATATTGTTCTGGTTCTGTCCTATCTAAATCCTTTTAATATTGGCAATCTTGATATTCCTGGGATTTTAGTTATTATTGACATATGATGCATGTTATGCTCTCATGGTAAGGTCCTAACAGCTTAGGCTCGGCCTGGAAGATATATAGCTGGAGGGATAAGGAGAAAGTAATTCCTTGGATGTGCTTCTACACTAAAAATCCCTTCTACATAACTCTAATCCTGTTCCTCCATAGTATTCATCTGTCAATGAATGGTAATACCAGTGGTAAACTTGGGGACATAGCTATCTTAGTGAGTCAAGTGGTTTTGTTACTGTTGTTTTTGTGAATAATAATTTATTGTTTGGTTGATGAGAAATTTTTGTTCATTGAAGCAAATTTAGTTCAACAATCAGCTGCCGCCGTTCTCAAATTTTTTTAATTGCTGCAGAACTGGAAGTTACTTATACAGGTGACGAACCAAGTGCAGGTGTCTCAAACGCCTGACAAAGTTAAGGTGCTCATTGAGGCTCTGGAGCAACGGAGAATTGGGTAGTAGCAATGGTAAGTAGCATACGACCATGACATGCTGATGCACGCTGCACATGCAGACAGGGCACTCTACTTTGGGGTTCGGATGCCAGATCATATTCTCAAGTTTGACTTGGAATCACAGGAAATTTCTGGATCCAAAAGCCAACTGCATGCTCCCGTGAGCAGCCTTATGTGCTCACCACTACAGAGGGTGCTGGACTTGGGATTGCCACCATACTTGAGTCCTCAAAACTCTACATGTGGTTTAGGGATGATTTTTCTCAAGTAGATGAAACATGGACACAAAGCAGAGTCATTGAGCAGCTACCTGTTCATGCTGTCTTGCAATCACCTAGAGTGCTTGGCTTCACAGTTGGTACTGCTGTCATTTTTGTGGAGTCGAACAATGTTCTTTTCGTGATTGATTTAAAGACATATAAGGTGATCAAAGAGGTTTCCAAGGCAAGCAAGATCTACAGCATTGTTCCTTACATGTGCTTCTACACTCCAGGTACAAGTTTGCTTAATTTTGTGTTTTATAGTATTCTGGATGAGTAATTTGTAGCAGTCTCTACTGATGAGGGACCTTGAGGGGGTGCTTGAAGTTCATGAAAAAGTTAAGGAGCTCATGTGATTGCTTCAAGGTCAGGGGGTAGTGATGTTGGTGGTTTTATGATATTACTTCTGCTATATGTAGTGGCGAGACATCTATGTAGCATTGCTGAAGTCAGATGCTTGTCTTGGTGTGTGATCTTCAGGGTTTGTAATTTAATCCCTGATGTTATGATGTCTAGTGGCCCGTGCACTGTCCTACTCTGTGTGGATATGCCCTCTGTGTATTCTAGTATTTAGCATGCAACGAAACCCTATAATGAAACTAGGCATTGCAATTTCATATGCGCCATGTTACTGTGACCTAACGTCAATTTGGTTCAAGTTCTTGTGCTTCTATTGTCATATTCTCTACGATGATGAATCAATTGCTCAAGTTTACTTTTTTCATTATCACATATATAAAGTGTTTATATTGACATAGCAGGACGGTTTATTCTAATGGGCATATATGCTTCTGTCACAAATTGAGCTATCAAAGTATGCTTAAAGTTCTTTGTCAGCTTGCCTGGCTGTTGATGCTACACAATTCTCTCAGTTTCATCAGTGTTGAGAAATGAGAGAGCTTGTCATTGAAGAATGTTTCAGGCTACACCAGACTGATAGCTTGATTTCAGTAATTGTAATATGCATGAATTATATTCTGCTACTGACGCAATATGTCTAGTTTCTGGCAAGGATGAATTGAGGTTTGCATGGTGAATCTTGTCCCTCTGTGGAAGGCCGCTGTCCCCACTGATAAGGTGATCACACCGTAATAAACTAGACTATGGTCCTATCTCACCCATCTCAGGTTCGACATCCCCTGTGTTATCTGGTGTCTATTCCAAGATCTTGGACCGTCCATTTTCATTTTGGGTGCATCTGATGTGTAAACAACTGCAAATGTAATGTTCAGTTGGATTTTGTGAATGCCGTGAATGTTCAACAACTTTCTATTAACTTTTTCATGGTTTATACACTAAGACAAGATGGAGCAAAGAGATAAATGGGTCAAAGTGGTTATTTACTCTATTGGCCATTTGTTTGCCGCTTGAATGTGTGACTTATATTTTTCAGAAGTAAGAAAAGAGTGTCGCTTATATTTTTCAGTTAAGTTTCGTACTGCTCCTATCATCCTATGAATGGAGTGCTACTTGCACTGAAATCCTGTGTACAAAGATCTACACGGTCATGCAAAATGTGTGATTCTAGACGCGTCATAACACCATACATCAGTTTGGCCCGGCATCCTTTTGGCGTGAATGAAATATTAACTGTGGCCCGTGCCCATTTTCTTGGTCAGTCACACCAATCCCGCTCCGCCTCTGCCCCCATAGCACCAAGCGAGCCAGCCAGCATGGCTCCGCCGGCGGCTGCAGCAGTGCTGCCGGACGAGCTCATGGAGGAGATCCTCCTCCGCATCCTGGCGTCCGACCCGGCAACCCTCGCGCGCGCCGCCATCGCCCAGAAGCGGTGGTGCCGCCTCGTCGCTAGCCCGGGCTTCCGCCGCAGGTACCGCGCCCGCCACCGCACGGCCCCGATGCTGGGCTTCTTCTGCGACGCCAACAGCGACAGTTCCTCCGTGTTCGTCCCGGCGTCCTCCTACCGCCCCAAGCCCCGCGCCGACCGCCGCCACCTGCGCCTCGAGGACGCGCGGCGAGGACGCGTCCTGCTCCGCGCGCACTACCCCCATGGCCGCATCCTCCTCCTCCGCGGCACCACCGGGCAGCCTGACCGCGCCATGACGCCCGCGTTCCGCCTCGTCATGTGGGACCCCCTCACGTGCTGCCGGGTGGCGCTGCCGAGGCCTAGGGGCTTTTGCGACGAGTGGGACTGGAAAGCCACGGTGCTCTGCGCCGCCCCTGCCGGCTCGTGTGACCACCTCGATTGCCACCGTGAGCACTTCACCGTGGTCCTCATCGGCCGCGACGACGCTAGGGGCATGCTCTCCTGCGTCTACTCATCACGGGATGGCAAGTGGAGCGAAATCCTCTTTGCGCCACACCTCAGGGCCTATTTTGGTCTGTACCGTCCATTCAGCTTCAGCGCTCATGTAGGGAATGCTCTCTACTGCATGAAAAGAGGCTGGGGAAACAAAATACTCAAGTATGATTTGGGCACACGGGAATTTTCTGTCATGGAGCCACATGCTATGCTCTCACACGATGAATTTCAATTTATTGGATCTGATGCGTGTCAACTCCACCATGGAGGACGGGCAGCTAGGACTAGCAGTACTGCGTTGGTCTACACTTTACATACTGTCAACAGATGAAGAATTTGGATGGGGAGGGACCAAAACCATTGATCTCGAAAAATGTGGTAATTATGTCCCATCGACCACCAGAAATTCTTTGATTGGCTTTGCAGCAGGCATTGGTCTTGTTTTCATCAAAACTGAAAATAATGGAATCTTGAGTGTCGACATAAAGTCTGCTCAGGTGAAGGTGCTTGATAAGAGACCATGCATCTCCTGGATTGTTCCGTATATCAACTTTTGTTTTTGCACTGTTACAGGTAATTCTCCTTATTCCAGTACCAATTTTAGCTTTGCTCAGAATATTCAATTTATACAATGCAACATCATTTGTGTCACTCCTGTGTCAAAATGTTGTCATGGGCTTGACGGTAAGGTTTGCAATATCCTACATGTTTGCTACTGTGTGGTGACATGTGGTGATTCAGAATTTGCTACTGTGTGAGATAGCCAAATTGTGTGGTAAATTAAAAATTGTGTCTCCAAATTTAAAGACACCAAGGTGTCCAAATAGAAATAGGAGGGAAAGCATTATCTACATGTGCTTCTACAGTTCAGAAATAAGTCGTGTGCTGTGCCTTCCTAAAACCTTGTACATTCATTAGCTATGTGACTTCACTTGACAAAATATAAATGTGGATATACCTATGCAAGTGTTCTTCTGGAACCTAGTTCATCTTCTCTTTTTGATCAAGTGTGGTTAATATCTTTTAGATATGTTGATAATAAGTTATTGTTGTTTTTTCTTTTTGGGTAGCCATTAGTACTAGTTGGTCAAAATCTGAAAACAAATGTCCAGTTTGGCAAAGTTTGATTAATTCATTGGCCATCTGATATTACTTTCAAAACTTTTGCATTTCTGCAGCAATGGGAGTGCCATCTAAAGATGACCAGCCTAGATCAAGTGTCTCCAGGGATGTGCAGTCATGTGTGTCCAGCAGTCTTCTTAGACAAGGTGAAATTTAGTAGTAATAATGTCGAATACCGTGTGGTATATTTTGGACATCTCTTCAATATTGGTGGATTGCTGCTGGTTTCTGCATTTTTAGTTTTCCTCTCTTAGAAAATTTAGCTCAATCATGGTGGCATGCTATATTAGGTTTGCCAATAGCTTTATAATGTCCTAATGCAGGTGTACTCCTACTAAGCTTGCAATGAAATCCTGCGGTCGTTATGGTTTCTTCCCTGGATCCCCGCAACCCTCATCCCAAAAAAAAAAAATACATATGCTGGAGAAAATGAGCTTACAAAATTAGAACAGTGCAATTGTTTAAGCTCAATGTTATCCTACATGTTTTTAGTTACTTAAGGCAGCCAATAGTTAACGTTAGTGAAAGTTTATCTACCTGAGTGTTCTATCGCGTGTAGAGCATTTCCAAAAGATTCCCTTTCTTAATCATCTTCCCCTGTATTCTAACCTTAAATTAAAGGGAATTGAGGTGGGAAAATAGTGCTTTAATAGATCCCCTTTCCCTTTTTTTCCCCTCGAAAACCTTTATTCTCCTTAGTATCCCCCCGAAGAAAGTGGACACTTTCCTCTCCCCTTTTCTGTTTTTCCCCCTTAAGCCTCTCTCTTGAGCATGCATCCTCCTGGCCGCATTCCCAGCCCCTCACCCGCTGAGGTGCTGGAGCAGGCAGGTTGCTTCCCTCGACATGTTTCATGACCTCATTGTCACTTTGAGTGGATCTCTTGAGACTTGCTCTTTCAGGCTACCTCGGCGTCCACGATTATAGGAAGGTTAATAAATTTACTAAAAATTTCGAGTCAACAATTGGTGTTGTTCAAACTTCAAATGTTACTGGTCGAATTGAGAAATTCATGTTGGAAATCTGGGTCCTAAATTCTAGACAGGAATCAGCGTGTTTCTGTACTATAGAGATTACAAGGCAAGCAACAAGTGGAAAGTAACCGAGCACGTGCTGTTAGCAGCCACAACCTCGCTGACTTCATCTTGCCTTTCTTCCCCCTCATCGTTAGCATGGCCCTTCCCCTCTCCCTTAACGTCCATGCTTGTAACTTTGTTAGCATACTTGTCCATGTGTTTTTGTTTGTTAATGCATTTTTTTTTCTATTGTCAAATCCGATGCTTCCATTTGCACAACATAACTTACTGTTTACTTCATCTACAACATTATTTCATAACTTACTGTTTATTTCATCTTACTGTTTGACTACAGGCAAATAGATGCTGCTGTTGGATGGGGGAGAACGGAGAATGCTATCATCGGTTGCTACATCTAAAACGTTGGACCTTAGTGGATCATCTGCTTCACAGACTTGGCTGTAGTAGTAGCAGTGCAAAGCCTCTCAAAACTATCATGTGTGTGCTTGTTGGGCTGTTGGCCAAGGGGAATATAGCATGAACTCTGTGTTGAGGTCCACTGTTCTGATATCCTCTTTAGGGACTAATATAATGTAGCAGTCTAGCAGACATCCAAGTATGTGTGGATCATTGTGTTTGTAAATTCTAGATCTTTTTTTAAAAGACTGTTTGTGAAATCCTTGGTGCAAACTGATAATCGTGTTAGAAACTATCGACCAGTTTAAGTTTTGAGTTGAAGTTACTTTCTAGCTGAAGCTGTCCATGCTATATCACGGAGCTGCAGGCGAAGTATCATTTCTCTTACTTAATTACTTCGCAGCAGCTTCTGAACACTTTAGGCATCTCAGTTCAACTGTCATCAGCTCAGTAGGTTCTGCAGCTGAGTTTTTTGTTTGATGGAATGGAATCAGATTGCGGCCGTGGTGATGGTGAATTATGCTTTGTGATTGCTCGCAAATGCCATCCTGTTATCAGTTTTGACTTGTTGGAGCTGTTTGTCTGTGTGTGGCTGCCAGTGCCAAATAAAGCTTAAGTTGGCTGTGCTGAAAAATGAATCTAAAGTTCAGTTTAGGTGGTGTCTCATATCTGCATGGTGAATGAATTGAAAAGATCATCTCGAGTAAACAGAAGAATAGTGGCAACCATAGGATTCGCTGTGTGTGATAGCAAACAGTAGATAGATTCGTGATTATGAATGAATCACGTTGTTCGGCTGCTGTGTTGCTGGCTGATGGGCTGCTTATGCTTGGGCTCATCATCAGTCCAGCCAGCCGTTTCGGCAGCCCAACAGCAGCCCAACAACAGTGTAAAAGCCAGCTCTTCCTTCTCTCGTTCCCTTCCCCAGCTCGGCACTCTTCAACTCGCCACTCTTGTCGTTCCTCTAGGGTTGCTGCGGCGCTCTAGGGTTTGTTCATCATCACCCTAGGGTTGCTGCGGCGCGAGTGGCGGCCGCCGTCGTGTTCCGAACGCGGATCCACCGGCGCCGCCGTTCCCCCGACGGACCTGCACGCCGTCGGTTGCCGGCTACACCCGCCCGTCAGCGACCGCGGACACGCCGCCGCATCGTCGTCCTGTTGATGTTTGTTCATCGTCAGCGCCGCCATATCCGACCCGCTCATCATCGTCTCTTACCTTGCCGGATACGGTGAATCTAGGTGCGTTGCCTCCATTTTCGTCGGCATTTCCTCTTGCTGTGAAGAGTTGGACGCCGAATGTTCGTGTGCCCCAGGGCCGACGTTTCCTCCCTATCATCCGTCGTTATTTATGTTATGAGATTCGTGCTGGTTAGTTCGGTTATGTTGTTTCACGACGGTGTTAGAAGGGTAGTTACAGTGGACTGTTTAGTTTCCCGTTTCCTGGAGGGAAGTCCCGTTACGTCTTTCTATATACTGGTACCCGATCCGATTTAGGCTGGGTACTGTTTATCTTCTACAAACAGTTCCCAGTCGGGGTTGGGTGTTAGCTGTTTGAGCCAGGTGGGTTCCAGAAGAAGCTATTTGAGCAGTTCGTGCTTCTCGGCCCGGATTTGAGCTCGCCCGACATTAATAGTTCATTAGGGATATTTGTAATCAGTTCGTTCCCTTCCGCTCGTTGCCGCAAAACTTGGTCCGGGCGTGTTTGAAGTTGCAATCCCAGATCTATTCCAGTTTTTCCCCATTTGTGGCATGAGGGGTCGTCGGAAGAATCCGACCACGTTGGCGAAGGCGGTTCGTTCTGATAGTGATGGAGGGGTGAGTTCCAGTTCTCGGATTCGAGTTTCGACCGACGTTTGCTCCGATGAACCGGTGAGTATTTACTTATGAGTTTCTGGATTGGTAAACTTAGATCCAGTATGTTTAGGGCAAATTAGTATTTGGCTGTGGAATTGTAATATGTACTGTTTATATGACTCGTATTGTAGGTTGGTTGTTTCTTCCCAGTGGACAGTTCGATTTATGAATGTGGTTCATTTGCATCTCGTTGTTCGATACGGCTGATCAATGAAGTGGTTGGGAAATTTGATGATGTGAAGAGGAATCTGATGAAGTCAATTGGGTTTCATGGGATACTCGAGTTTCCTGCTATCAAGCAGTTTAACAGGAAATTTTCTCTATGGCTGATGAGTTGTGTGAATGAGCGTATATCAACAATAGTAATAGGGAAACATTTGAGTCTGAAATTTTCAAAAGCTGATGTTAGTCATGTACTTGGTATTCCTTGTACGGGAGGAAAATTTTGGATTCTAGGATTAGTGACAGAGAGGCAAAGGAGAAGGTTCTTAGAATGTATATGCCTCCGGGCTTCAAAGAGCAGCGTAGTGTCAAGATGGTGCAAGAAGTAATTGAGCGGAAGTATGAATATCCGTTGAGTGAACTGGAGGAACAAATATTGTTGGGTGCTCTATATTTCTCCAGGTAATTGCTAGTTCCTGTCACATTTGTTTTGCTGTTCACGTGGTGCTAGGGTGTATTTGATAAGTGATATGATATATTAGCTTAAGAATGTGTCTCTAAATATTGCTAAAGGCTTGTAGCTGACTTATATTTTGTTATTACTAGGTATTGTATCTAGACAGCCTGCAGCTGGGTGGTTTGTCGATGTCTCATAACTCTCTTCCAAGGATTAGGGACTTTTCATTTGATAAATTACGAGATATGATAATGGCTGATCATAATTATGGTAGTCATATCAAAGGTGTCAGAGATAATGAAGCTGTGCCAATAAGTGAGGTATAATTGAAATATCCGCTCTATCTGCCCTTTCGAACGATGGTATTTTATATTTTTTGGCCTGTGGAAGGGGGTTAAATTCTATATGTTGTAAACGTGGACAGCTTCGGGAGTCTGCTGGATGTATTTATACTTGGGCTCTGGAACAATGTTACCAGGCTAGCAACTGCAATTCTAAAAGTGCTAGCCTATTGGCTATATGGGAATGTGCAGTCGCCATGGTGCATTTGTTGAACATACCGTTGGAGGTATGAAATTGCTAGTATTATATTTCGTTAGACACCTTTTTTTTTTGTTTTAAGTTAATATTCTGGGTTGTAGGCTGCTGGTCCTGTTTTTGTTGCTGCCTCAGATTTCCAGAATCAAACAAAGGGTGGATTGCATGTATCTGAAGTTGATGTGATAAAATTTATGACGGTGCTGGTGTCAATTATGGTTCCATATAGCAGAGGATTCAGTTATCAAGCATCCTATGGCGTTGATTCTCGAGAATTCTGGTAATATATTCTTGTATGTTCTGGGTTTTTTGTGAAGTGTGTTTTATTGTGTCCTGATGTTGAGTTATTTGTTTTCATGTATAGGTATGTCGTCAATAGAGTCTTCTATTTCAAATGGTATTAAATTGTTGTCAGGCCAGTCCGTCACAAAAGGAGC
This sequence comes from Themeda triandra, assembly GCA_018135685.1. Lineage (NCBI taxonomy): Eukaryota > Viridiplantae > Streptophyta > Magnoliopsida > Poales > Poaceae > Themeda > Themeda triandra. The sequence goes on along the minus strand of JAENPR010001256.1, from coordinate 26,937 downwards.
AAGTTGTCCTATCCTGAATCTTCGGGCTTGCAAAGGATTTGTCTCGTTGTGCTGGAAGTGGTGATTGTTCTATTAATCCGGTGGCTACTTTGTCTAGTAAAGGTTCTGTGATGCTTGGTGAAGCTTTGATAGGTGATGATGTGCAACAGTCTTTCAGATCAGTGTTTGCTAGTCTTGATGGAATGCCACAGAATTTAAAGATTGATTGCAGGGTTGCGACTGTGATGTCAAAGTTTTATTCATGTCTCAGGACCCTTAGTCCTGTCCGTTCGTTCGATTTGAATGCTCCTTCGCCAGCCTCAGCGTCGTCCTCAAGTAGTGTTTGTAGCCCAGTGGATGTATTGCCTTCTCCATGGGAGCTTGGATATAATTGGTTCGTCGAGTGGATTGAGTTCGGTGAAGGTGTTGGAAAAGTTGAATGGTTTGTACCGAGAATGAGAGGTTAGTGGCGAGACATGTGTGGAATGTTTTGTTTGTTTGTCCTAAGCAATGAGAGTTGAAAGATTTTGTAGTTTATTGAGCTATGTTTTCTCGATGTTTTTTTGCGAGGCATGTTATTATACATGAGAAGCCGAAGCATATTCAGGTATCTGGTAGAGCCTTTTGTGCTCGGTTGTCGTGGAAAAGTGAGTTTGAGCTCGATTTGTTTGATGCATTTATACGTTTGGTTCGCCAAGAAGATGACAATCTCTATGTGCCCTTTGGTGATCTGCGATGGAGGGAATTTTTCGAGTCCGATTTCATGGTATAGTCAATCGCATGATTTGGTTCATCTGGTTTTGATTTTTTAATGGAATGGAGTTTGTTGGACTAGTATATGCTGATCGCCCCTTTGTTGGCAGGCTTTTGTTTTGTCGGGATCAGTTGATCTGTTGGATAGTAATCTAAGGAAGAATTTGGTGTTTAACAAGGGAAGATATGACTTCAGCAAGACTAAATTAGTAAGTATAGTTATGAAGATGTAGTTTTGCTGATGTGTAGTGAAGTAGTTGATGCATCGTTATTTTATGTGTATATACCCGTGGTTTAATATCTTATTTGGTAAACTAGGTTTTCTTCCCAGCATTGTTGCAATGTCGATGGGTCTCTTTCGTTTGGCACGTGGATAAGAACTTCATATCAGTTTTTGATCCAAGTGCTGGTCATGCTTTGGCGCGTGGATGGGTGGATTCAATTGAACGGGCATGTTTTTTGCTGAAACTAGCTCTACAGAATCTCTGTCGCTCCGTGTTTGCTGGTGTACACAATGACGTGAGCTATGCTGACTCTCGTATTATTACGATTGTTGAACACAAGTTAAATAGGTAAAATAAGAAGGGTTGTGCTTGGAGGAATGCAATTGTTACGAGTATATTTTATAGTCAATCTTGTATTTGGATTTTGCTCATTTGGACAGCTGATGGTATGTGCAGGTTTAACCGGACGGGTGTTTTATGCACACTATTTTGCCGGTGCTACGATGGTACAGTTGCTTCCCAATATGTCAAAGGTAGCTTTTTTCTTGCTTGTGTAGAAGTAGATCTATTATTTTAATGGTGTGTTGGATGGGTGTGCTTATGGAATGGTATTTTGTAGGTTGATTATGACGAAGTTGTTGCAGAACTGTTGAATCAAATGTATGGGCTGAAAAACAATTATGGCTTATTTTTGGAGACATCTCTTTTGTAGCGATTTTGGTGTGTTGTCTGCACATATTGTAGACTATGCAAAGATGTTGGAAGTTGTATATTGTTACAGAAGGTGCGTGCGTCTTGATATTGTTGTTATCTGTCTCAAGGTGTGGTGAATAATAATGATGAGTGTATAGGAATGGTTATGTATTTGTTGTTTGATCTTTGTAGCAGGCTGTCTATATGAAAAGGATTTGACTATAGTTTTTTGAAGAAGTGGATTCTTTTTTTGAATAAATTATGCAATATGTAAAGCTGAAAGATTAGTTTGTACAGTTTGTAAGAAACATAATATTGACGGGGCACATTTCAGACGACTAGAATGAATATTTATGTTTGGTACATAGCAGCAGATGTTGTGACACATATTTGTAGACTACTTGAACTAGTTGTCTCGATCACAATCTAGATGCTTGATTGATAATGAGTTTTGCCTTGTTTCTTTGGTAATGAGCTGTCTAGTTGCCATCTGCTATCATGTAGTGATCGTAGTCCTTTGTGTTGTAAATGCTTCCTTCGTTGAGAAGTGCGTCCAAAGGCGACCCTGTAGAGAAGTTGGAGTTAGTGAGCATTGTGTTTTTTTGTTTATAATGAAATTATGATTATCTAGAAGTGCTGTTGTTTGGACTGTGGTACTAGTTAAATAGAAGGGTGTATACCTTGATGTTGCGTCGTCCATGTGCGAGCGTCTTTGGATGTAGGTTGTACTTGCGCCCCACTCGATTGTCTCGCACATGGTAAGATTTGTATTGGATCATTATGATTCAACTACGTTAGGCCTTTTTACTTGGAATGTTATTTGGATGAAATGGTTGGTTACCTTATTTCTGTTTCGAGAAGAGTTCGATTATAGCCTCTTTGTCGAACCGGAAGCGCAATGGTCCTCTTATTTGCTCCTCGGCATCCTTTCTTGCTGTTTCCCATTGATCTGAGTCATGTGCATCCATGCTTTCCAGGTGAGCAATGTTGGTGGATCGCTTCTAGCATGTGCATTGTGATTGTATTGTGGTCAGTCACCATCCCGTGAATGTAGCGGAATTTAATTTGATGTTCTAGTGTAAGAAGTTATGTATGTACTACCTAATGGTTTGATAGGGTATGAATCTTACGTTGCTTTGATGGTCTGTACTAGTAGTTTGTCTTCGTAGGGTACGACCGTACCTATGACCATGTAGTATGAGTCCTTGCTTTGCATGTGTAGGTTATATGTGTTAGGGAGAGTAGGAAAAGGGTCTGTTTTGTTGGCTGTTTTATTAAAGGTTATCTCGGTATATTAGTTTACGTACCAGCCACCCGAAAGATCTGTTAGTTGATCGAAGCCTCTCGCACCTGGTTTTAAAAAAGTATGGTGTGGGTTTGTTAGACTCAGTTGAAAGTATAATGTAGTTATGGTGACAATGGTGGGGTTTCCTCGTATATATTTGTTACCAAATTCTTGCATCCAAGTTGCCGGTACCATCGTAGATTATGAAGTCGGTGTAGCCCTCTTCCTGATCTATGGACACGACCTTACCGCAGATGGTGACCTTTGCAGTGTTTAAGGAAGAATGAAAATCAGGATATGTTTATTGGACCCTTTAGGTTCAGGAATTTCATCACCGCCGCCGCCAACTCTTTCACCGGTTCGTGTAGTTTTTCTTCGTGTTTCCTGCCCAGAGTTTCCAGTTTGTGGGTGGAAACAATGGTAAATGTTATAGCAGTTATGAATGTCACTAGTGCAGTTAATATTTTACAAGAATGGATTGTGACTATGTAAATTCTTACTATTGTTGTATCACTTGCGGGAAGTACCGGTATCGTTTTGGCTGCGGTTCCCTAACGGGAGTCAAACACTGTTGTGCTTTATGGTGATGGTGTTTTGGGTTTCCCTGTCTTGGTTGAGCGACGCAATGGGCGTTGTATGTTCACGCAGGGTTGGTCCGACTTTGTATCGGTGGAAAGAATAGCTAGGTATGCCACAGCTGTCTTTGCTTGGCTTGGTGCTAACAATGTTGGAGTTCGTTTGTATGATGTCCATGGGGTTGAGAACCCGCTGTCCAGACGTACTGCCTTTGGTCATCCAAGGCTTGCTGATTTTGCTCATATGGAAGCACAGCCAACTGTTGAGAATGAAGGAAATGTCAATGGTAAGGATATTCTATTGGGTGGCAAATAAATTTATGGATGGGATGGAAATGCATATATAGATTCTTTATTTAACCGTGAGGGATGTTTTGTTTCTTACCGGTGCTTTGCCAGCTGGTCCGAATGTGTATGGTATGTGTAAACTTTTTTTGTCTCTAGGCAGGTTTCTGGAATGGTTTGCATGATTGATTGTTGCTGATTCAATATTTCTTGCCGACTTATGTGGTTAGTTCCGGACAATCTCCTTGGCATGTTGTATGAGCTTAATTATGGGGTTCACATGAATGGGCCGTTATTCCAGACCCCCGCCAAATGTCCGGCATAATAGGAGATCGGATTTCCCTATGTATGTGTTCAAGGTCACCGCCAAGTTGGTGATCGTGCACAATTTGTGAGTTTCTTGCGTAATACATTGTAGATTGTTGGCATGTACTTGAATTGGATCCGTGTCATTTGTGTTCATTGATTCACATTGCTGATTATATGTGTATGTGTATATGCGGTTCTTGACCGGTCATTCTCAAGGTATCTGGATCGTGATACCCCTGCAAGGCTATACTTGGGCCCAAGTCTTCATGGCGTGGAGTCAGTTCTTGTTCGTTACGATGGCAGCCCTGATACTGCAAGGCTTGTGACACGCTGGAATCTGTTTGCCTCATTCATTCGTCTTGAGGTTGGGAGTATTCAGATTGTTAGCGTCTTTGAGACTCCAGAAGGGCGTTATGAGTTCAGGTTTTGGCATGCCGGTGGACCTGACTTCTAGGTGTGAAGTGAGATGATGAGTAGAATAACCTGTGGGGCTTGCTGCCTAGCGTCGAAGAATTTGCTGTTGCTTGTTAGTTTAAACCGTGACCCATGGGGCTAGTGCTTTGTTATGTGGTAGTACTCTGGACCCCTTCCGGGACTATATTTGTTTCCAAACATGACGTCTGTAAGGTTTCTATGACTATGGTGTGAACTGAGTGTGTTATCAAGGAACCGGTTTTATTTGTGTGATGTTCGATGCTTATTACTTGATGCTGAGATGTAACGTTATGTTCTGTTGACCTTTTTTTGATTGTTTCACATGTTGTAGTTAAAAAAACCCTGTGCTCATGTTAGGCCGATTCATCTGCATGGAACTGTATTTGGAAGCAAGAGGCTATTCCGATCGCCGGATAGGACATCACACCTTGATCGGTTGGTGTTAAAAAATGGTTATATCGTCTTTGAATATCTCGGTATTTCCAAGCGGAAGCACGGTTCGTATGCGGAGAATGTTGCGTTAGTTAACGAAGCTAACGAGAAATGTTAAATCAGTAGCTAGTTTTAAAGCATGTAAATTTGAAAATCAGCTCCCAATGGTTATCTAGCTACCACAATTGAATGCAGACGAACTGTTGGAGTGATAAATATCTGCCCTCCGGGCTGCTTTGTAGCTCCTTCGGTGGAAGCTTTGGCCTCGGCTATATAAGCGGTGGTATTGTGCGAGAGAGCACTCCTCCAGTGTTTTCATTCCCGGCCTGTTCTCATACTCATCCTGAGTCTCGCTCTCCGTTCTCTCGGTTCAGCTCCAGATCTCGCTGCTCCGGCCATCCGCTTCCCGATGTTTTGGGTTAAGTTTCTAAAACTATCTCATAGTTATCAGTGCTGGCGAGCAGTTTTGGTGATCTGTTTTGGTTTATAGTTTGCTCCGTTCTAGTCTCTATTCGTATCTGTAGGTTGGTCTTCGTGGCTATTAGCTCCATTTTCTTGGATGACAGGCTGCAAACACGGCATTTACTGTCATTATGGATGAATGTTTTAGCTAGATCTGTCTCGGTTCGTATGCAGGATTGGTAGTTTAAGTTATCTGATGCAAGAAACCTTTGTCTGGTGACGTAATTATCTATTATTAATAATATGATGTGAATGTTCCAGCTTAGAATCGGGAGTAGGTTAGCCTGGTGGGCTGGTTTCTGGATCTGGTCATAGGGGCCCAGAATAAAGTACTGAGCCCAGATAGTAGCATCTTGGTAGAAGTCCGCGTAAGAGTTGGGCCCTCTGCATCGTGTTGTGTGGCCCATATGGTTTATTCAAGTGCCCTGAGTTTCTTTTTGTTTCTCTTTTTCTTATTTACTGTATGTAGGTCTGATGATGTATTGTTAATTTCTATTTGCATCGGTATGGCAGTCATGGGGGTACCACAATATTGTAGTTAAAATTTTTTTGTTCATGTGTTTGCATGCTTTGACTCAGTTTGTTGTTTATTGTTTGTATATGGGGAGTTAAGATATGTGCAGAAATAACTGTTTCATGTGTTTGCATGATATGACTCGGTTTGTTGTTTGTTGTTTGTATTTGAGGAGTTAAGTTATTTGCAGAAATAACTTTTTTGAACTTTGTAGGAATGGCTCCTGCTGTTTTTGTTGCCCTGCTCACCATTGTTCGTGGTGTTTATGCTGATATGCATGCTGGGATCCATATTACCAAGCCTTCGAGATGATGCATGCGACCCTTGATGATGATGGTCGGATGAGTCATCGGGTGACCCGATGTTTGACTTTGAGACACCAACATGCCCTAGCCGCATCCACATTGATGCTTGCTGGTGGGCGCTTTACCGGGGCGCCGAGGCTGATTTTGAGGCTGCTGTTGCTTTTGTTGAAGCTCTCAGAACCCAGTATCAGGTTTACCCTGTTGACTTCAACCTTGCCGCTTTGTTGGAGAAGAGGCCATTGTTCAACTTGATGAAGGAGTCTCTGGTGTCCTTTATCACGAGGTACCGTGGTCTGGAGCAGATGGTTACTGAATGCAGGGTTGGTATGGTCAGGTTGTCCAGGGACCTGTCTGCATGGTTGGGGCTGAGGCATCCTAGTGTGACTATGAATGAGAGGACTGCCATTTGTTCTCTTCAGGCCTGTCTTAAGCTGCAGGCTGATGGAATTGGTGACAATGTTAGTCATGCCCATCTGCTGGTACAGTGTCTTACTCATCGTGGTTCAGTGCCCGATGGTCAGGGGCGTTTGGATGCTACATTCCCGGTTGGCATGGTATATTCTCTTGGTTCCGTTGTGTGTATTTTTTATTGTGCTTTGAGATTAATTTAGAGCTATATCGGTTGGGCAGGTTGTTTATGATTGCTGTTTTTTTCTCTCGTGTTTTATGCATTATATGTTTAGTGTAGAAAATATGGACATGTTGATTGGATGTGTTTTTTTCAAAGTATAGATGAAGATTCTTTGTGCACGAATGGTATTGTTTATAGTTGGTTAGCTCTACTTGATCTCGGCTTTTGTGTGTGCATTTTTGGGTTCGGTTATATATGACTGATGTGGTATTTAGTGTGTTAGATTCAATAAGTTATATAGTTCGATGATTATGTTTTCTTTGCTATTAGGACATTGCTTGGGAGAGGTCATATTATACTTTGATGACCATTTATGAGGAGGCATTAAGAAGATTCCTGGTGATGTTACTTGCAATAAAGGTGATTGATACCGATGATGGTCTCGCTCAAAGGGTATGATGTGGCTTGTGAGCCATATCTTTTGCGGGCTCCCACTGAACAAGGCTTGCGGCAAAGGCCAAGTTGCTTTTTGTTGTGATCAAGTATGTGAACACCGAGTTGGGCCACCCTATAATGGATCTACATCACGAGGTGAGGAGCTATCAGCAGCACTACATTGATCGCTTTGATCGCAGGATTGCTGGCATATATCGTTGTGCACTTAAGCTGAAGGAAATTATGGAGACCTGTGGCACTGTGTTTGCTCAACTGTCATCTGAGATTTCTACAAAGCTATCTGCTAACCCATGCACAAATGTTGTGTTTGAGGAGCTCCACACTTTCAACAATTTCCTTGGTGATGTTAGTGGCCGATTCAATGCGCTGTATAATGAGTTCGCGCAGGAGAGGGTAAGTATCTATGATGTTTTTGATAGTAGGTTGATGGATTGTTGATTGTGACTGTAATCTTGATATTTTTGGCAACGTTGGTCCTGGAAATTACAGGTTGACCGTCGCAGGCTGGAGAACAACCTTGCTGCAGGTGCCTAGGATGCCATGTCTCTCTCTGGATGGTTGCAGGTGATGCTCTTGAACTTGTACTAGTTTGGTGGCTGTCTCGGCCCTCGATGATGTATCCACTGATCCCATGTCCTTTCAATGGATATTTTGCAGGAGTAAACATGTGTGCTGGTGTGTAGTTCAGTTCGTTTTATGTAGTGTCTTGTGGTTTGACTATGCTGATGCAAGGAGTTTGATGACATGCTGTCTGTTGGTTGCCAAGGGAGTATGGATCACGCTTCAGTGGCTTCGTTTCCCTTTTGTCTCGGGGGTGCCAGGACAGAACTTGGGTATATGGAGGCCGCCTTTTACTATCTAGTTTGTTGATTCAAGGGTCGTTGTTAGGTTTGATTGTATGGATTTGAATTTGTGTAATCGAACTATGTTGTGGTGTCATGGTATTGTAAGAGACGATGTGTTATCGATTTGCTAGCTATGTAATAAGTTTGATGTTGTGCTTCAAGTTAATTTGCTCTTATATTGTGCGTATGAAGCTAAATTCATGTCCAGCAGTATTTTTATCATGATAGTGATATGTATTGTATAGTTAGGATGATATGAATGAATGATGTGGGGTAAGGGAGGAAAGGTACTTGTGTTTTGGTGTGGCGTGGTAGCACCAAATGCGTAGTAGCGATTGTTGCTATGGCCTTCGACATGTTGGCCATTGCATAGAATGCGAGAACAAATTAGCTTATAATGTAGTAGTAGCGTAGTTACTAGCTATTGCCTTCGAAACAAGTTAAGGGGAACGAGGATCTCAGAACTCATCAATATTTGGTTGCAATCTTTTGAAGCAATTAGTAGATGTAGGTTAAGGTGATGCAATATCTTTGTGTCTCGTAGGAAGAGCACATGTATAGTTAGAATTTATTGGCGGTTGAAGGATATGTTATAGTTTCATTGTAGTTTGATTGCACTTTACGAGTCTAAATCGAAAGTAGAAGGAAGCAAAACATGAAGAATATGGCTAGGGACAATGTAGCATACTTGATTAACCTCCGATACAAGACTAACTCGATAGTAGCAAGGCACAGTTTACATGGTTACAACAAAGGATTGCACTCTAGTTTATTGGATACGATAGCAGCTTAATGATTGAAAGTTGACGATGATTCGAAGCAAACAATGGAAAGGAGGTCTGGTGGTACTACTACTACTGATGCTTGAGCATAGCCAGAAAGACACCAATGATGGCTACAACTAGGACGAACGAAGCACCGCGCGGTTGGTTTTCTTTGCGACAAGGCTTGCACTTCGGCCCGGGTTTTGATGCTTCGTTACCTTGTCTTGCGAGCTTTCTTCGGTGCATCGATCTCCTCATTCTTGCGGAAGAGCTCCTTCTGCATCCCATGGTTGATTGATTGGAGATCTGCAGCCTGTAGCTGGAGTTCGTGATTTGCTGCATTCAGATCGGTGATTTGTTGTTGGAGCCGCTGGTTTTCTTCAGTCAGCTCCCCGTTGCCTCCCTATAGTCGTAGCTGAGCTGCATCGTCCCTGAGCCTGAAGACTTCTTGATTTTGTGGTCACTCTGCTCGTCATCGATCCACTTGAAGAAGGAACAGTCCCTGCCTTCCTGCATGGGGAAAACAAAAAACCAAAAAAGCAAGATCCATGAAGCATGGTAACAGGTGCGAGTATTAATCTTCAGAGTTGTTAGTAATAACACTTTACCCCAGCAAATCTGCACCGCAGATATCTTCTGCCCGGATTCTTCGTGCTCCAAGATACCCACTGCGGTGCCACGATGCCGCAGTAGCAGTTCTGGGGGGTTTGGATACCCAAGTGGATGGACGCGGTAGCGAACTGGGGAGCCTCTATGCTCGTCGTTGATGATGGCCTGAAGCTGCTGGCTTGGTGCTGCTGAAGCAGACGAAGCTCCCATGCTTGATTGCGCCATGGTTATCTTGTTTTTGGAGCAGGGAGGGGAGTGGTGTTTTTTGGGGATTGTTGTGGATGCCCGGGGTGTCTTGTGCTCGAACCCTAGGTGTGCAAGGCTTGTTCTGGAAGGAGAGTGTAGGGCCAAGGGTGGAGGCAATAGTTTTATCGTGGTATGGAACTTTCTCGCTCTTAAGGCCGCGGTGGCCCCTTGATATCGCGTAGCGGGGGCCTAAATGTAAATAATATATACGGGAGTGTTATGTGCGTAAGAATTTGAACAAAATACAACGATGGGCATATTAATAAAAAAATGCCGTGGTTTGCTGGTTCGATCCCCTGATCTCAAGGAAGCTATGCAATCCAACTCGGTGGGATAGCCATCTGTGTCGTTGATTCATTTGTTTTCCTTCATTAGATCCTAAATATACATTGGTATATAGCGAATGGACGGTGCTTTGCTTGGCATTCTTATCCAGTGATTATTGGGGCCCTCATTTCAGGTTTGGGTTGGTGTTGACTTCGGTGGAGCTTTCGGAGAAGAGGGCGAAACCTAGGTGCTTCAATCTCGCTTATGTTGTTCTCCGGTGGCCAGCGGGTTAGGTCGTCAAAGCTAGGTGATGTGTATTTTGTTTGCGCTTCTTTTGGATGGGTGAATCGACGAGTGCAATTTTGCTAGATACCGATTCATTTTGTTGGAGCACGGATGACTTGGGTTCATGATGCTCGTATTGCTGATTCGACATTTTATTCTACAGGGACGGTTGTAAGATGTGTAGGCTGTGTGTGAGGCTGCATTTCGGGGGGTGGTTCGTGGAACTGTTGGGGAAGAAGTTCTACATAGGGGGAGACATTAAGCACTGTTGTACCGAGTTCGAAAATGTTTCTTTCGCTGAAATTGAGCGTCTGGTTTGTAGCTGTTATGATGGAGGAAGTGTGGTTAGGATATTTTGGCGTAAGCATGATGAGGGAGTGGGGGATGGATTTGTGCTGCTCGCTGATGATGCTGCATGTGAACAAATGTTTGTACAGTTCAGGGATGGTGGATGTGTGGACATATATGGTGAGGAGGTGGCCCCGAGGCTCGCTGTGCGATGATGAAGGTATATGGGTTGTTGATGACGACGAGGGTGATCACGTTGGAGTGGAGGAAGATTATGTAGAGGTAAATATTGAGATGGCTTCAATTCGCTTTGATATTGATGAAACAAGATAAATAGTACATGGATAGTCTTTCGTTGGATAGTAAAGTTGCTAGACATGCTAAACACGGAACATTTTGGACAAAATACAATACTAGTTGAGAATGGATGATATGCTTTACTGATGGCTGACAATGACATTGGTGTTAACTTATTTGGTTACATCCAGGAGGTCGGTGACTCTTCTGGTCTTCCCCTGATGCTTTGACCCCTTCAGAGCTGCTGTCGCTTGGTAATTCATCTTCGATTGCTCTGTTAGTGTCTTTGTCAAGCTTCGAATGTCTGTTCCAAGATTTGAGTGATGTGTTTCTTGGACGGCCTGTCCTCTTTTGCCTTGGGGGCAAGAGACAGGGGTGTTGTTACTGGCTCCGCCAATGGGAACTGAGCTGCATGCATTACTTGTAGGCTGGTTCTGTTGTTTTGAGGTGTGGTTAGGAAGCATACTTTCAAGTACCCGAACTGCATCGCTGAATGCACTGTCTTCAATAGGCTCTTTTGACTGGGATAGTTCAAGTGCCTTCATCACTAGGACACGTCTCTTTAGCTCGGCGGCCTGTGCAGTAGCCTGGGATGCTATCTGTTCTGCTGTCTGCGCAATTGGTTGTGGACCACTGCTCAAGGTCCATCTGGCGTTTATGTTTCCTTGTGGTATCTCCATAGCATCAAGGTGGACTAGAACCTGTTATAAGATGAGGTTAGTGTTTAGTAATTGGTAAAGGCATGTATTTGACATTGAATTGTATGGTGAGTATAAAAGGAATGGAAATGGTTGTAGGGGTATGCACTTTCAGGGTGTGTCTGCAGGGCAAGCCAACATGTTCATATAGCCCGCAGTCGCAATTTATTTTGTTGGTTCCTACTAGATGAACTGTGTAGACTGTAGGGTTTTCTTTGCTGACTTGGCTATTGTGGAGCAAGCTGAACCTCTGCTGGTTTTCTGACTTGTCTATTATTTTGTATTCATCAGACTCATAGAGCTCGTTGTAGAACCTCTCAAACATTTCTCATGTGTAGATTGTTTCAGCATTTCTTTCGATTGGCACCCTTACTCTCCTTCGTCTAGTTTGCTGCAAGTTGAGCACAATTCGTAGTTGCAATGGTTTAGGAACAAAACAATGCATAACTGGAACAATATTGTGAATAGATGAAAGTTTGCATACCTGTTTCGTGATGTGGTTCTGGCGTTCCTCTTCTTGGTTCCTATCAAACTGGAAATCCCTAAATTTAGAGACGAATATGTGCATAGGTGCTCCCCGCTGAATGATTCTCTTTAGCATATGATTTGCGCTCTCGCTACGCTGTGTGCTGGTCATTCCGGCACAAAAAATTTCCATGAAGTAGGGTTTGGCCCATATGCCCCTGTGTTTGTAGGCACGCTTCAAGAACTTGTTATTTTCCAGCCTATATTCCCGCATCGCCCGGGGCCCACCTCATTTCAAAAGCACTAGGCGATATCTCATATGTTACTAGGTTGTTGAATTTTTTCTTGAAAGTACTTCGCTTGGAATATGGTGTTCCTATTTTCGCTTGGCTTTTCAGACATGCCACCTACACCACCTGTGCCTTGTACCTTTCAGTGTAGATTTGATAGCTGCAGCCATCCCCAGGCACTGATCTGTAATTTGGGTTCATTAGAAGTTAGAGTATTCTGTATGTCATGCTTTCATCACTAGGAATTGAATGGATGGAAACAGATAGCAATATATAAGTGTTTGTTTGAAGGAGGTAGTTACCAGTTAGTATAGTTTGTGGTTGCTTCCCATCCATTATTTGTGTGAAGTTTTTGAATGTCCACTCAAAGTCTTCCGTTCTTTCATGGCTCAATAGTACACCACCAAATATTATTGACTGGAAATGGTTGTTGACGCCAACAAATATTCCAAATGGTAGGTTGTATAGATTAGTTCTGTAGGTGGTGTCGAAAGTCATAACATCGCCAAAGTGTTTGAAATCTGTTAACACCAGAATTTGGTCAGGAATATGACAGGTGGACCCGCAGACGGCAGAGAGAGGAATTCGGCAAGTGCATATGCGGTCGGCTAATTTCCATGTGTTCGGCAAATGGCCAAGCGGTCGGCAACTGCTTTATTTGAAGGCGGAGAAAGGAAAAAGGAAGCCGATCGAAAAGGGAAGGAGTCGTGATGATCAAGGACTCCGATTATGGATAGAGTTAGCGTGTCTTTGTCTTTCCAATTTTGGTTAGATAGTTCGTAAGTGCTTAGGACTCATGTTTTGTCCAGGGTATAAATATAAACCCTCGACCATTGTAATAGGGGTTCACAACCAAATCAATACAACCGGCTACGTGCCACCCTTCGAGTCCTTTTAGTCGTGTCGTCGAGTTCTTCGAGAGGGCCAATCGATCCGTCGACCTCCGTAAGTCCCGGCAACCTTGTTATCATGTCTAGTATCATGCGGTGGATTTAGATAATGATGCAAGAAGTCTTGTTGCAATGCTTAGTATCATGCGGTGGATTTAAGCATTGAACCAAGAGGGTTCCGTGTTAGTCATGAGTCGTGCGGCAGGCTAAGATTAGCTAGGAGCTAGTTACCAAAGTTTCTCGATTAGGTCATGAGTCGTGCGGCGGGCTAAGATCTAAGCTTAGAGGCTAGTTATCGGCTCTTTTAGATTTGGCATGATCTAATAGATTCATTAAGTTATCATGTGTTGCATGTTTATTTAATGTTTAATTATTTGCAACACTCTTTTTGCCCAATCTAGATTGATACTCTTTCGGCTTGTTGATCGTTCCTTTCATGCTTTTTCAATATCGAGTAGATCAAGCTCATATAGCCGAATTAGATCGATCTAGATTGTTACATGTTGCGGGTTCATTCACGTTATATGTAGATAAGCCTTGACAGACCGGTACCGTGCGGCATGCAGTCTTTGGGTTACTCTAGAGCTAGTCATCCGGTGGACTAGAGATCGGTTTAATCGATAGGCTCCTTTTACATGTTGCTTGTTTGTTCCTTCTTCATGGACCCCGATTCGGCAATCTTGCCGATACGGTTATGCTTATACATGTAGCAAGTATCTATAGATCTGTTAGATAATTATATGCTTTTAGCTCTTTATTGCTAGATTGTATCATGCGGTGGATTGATCTAGTAGTAAGGAGTGGTGTAAATTCATAGTGAGTGGTATCATGCGGTGGATTAGCTTGCTTGGGTTTATGCTCGACGGGTTTATGAAGGCTAGACGTGCGCGAGACTAGTTGGAGTAGCCTATGCATGTGTTGTTTAGTAGATTTATATTTATAAGTTACTTATTCTTAATTTTTAGTGCTTGATGATGCTTTAAACATGAGATGTAGTTTGATATGCTTTAATGATCTAATCTTGTTCAAACATGTCTTCATTTACTGTATTCGGCTAGTTTGTTCATTTTACATCGGTTATGTTACTTTAGCCGAATGAACCGCATCCTGTTGGCGTATAGCTTCCATAGCTATGTGTCATCGTAAGTGGCTTCAGAGCCGTAAAGATGGAACTGCCTGGTCTCACCCAAGACGTTCCGCTTATGATCTTACCGTTTATCCCTTGTCGATTTCCGTGTCAAATCGACGGCACGCCACCGGATTCGACGCCCGGTCACCCGATTGAAGCTAGGCTTTCCGGCTTTTTGCCGTGTGAGACGCAGGGTGGTCACATTTTGCGTCAACACACTTTTTGGCACGCCTGGTGGGACAACTTCTCAATATAAGATGGGATCGGAAATTGACAACAGCCACGTTCCCGAACGTGACCATGGACGAGCCGCGCGAGCAACGCCGGATGGTGGAGCAAGCAATGGAACAATTTCAGCGAAATGTCGATGTCCTTTTCCAAGAACAAGAGTGGCAGAGTGATGATCAAGCAAGCACCGCCACGAGTTCTTCTCGCCGGTCGGGCCTCGATGTTACCGACGAGGAGGAGATGCGTAGGGTAGTTGGAGCCATCTACAAAGCAGTAGGAGACACTATGTTGAATCACAACACAGCCTTTTCTCGGGCACCTTCCGCAAAATCATGGCTGAAACTTTTGGTCCGGCAAATTGACAAACGATTTGAAGCAAGATTTGGAGAGCTTGTCAGGCGTTGTACTTCAACACTCGGCAATCTTCGGGGAAGTCAACTGGAGGAGAAGAGATAATCGGTACAAGCAAAGATGGAGCTATTCATGATGGAAAAGAGAAGCCTCCAAAGACCGAGCAGCAAACTCATGGTCGGTAGCTTTTGGTGCGACAATGCATATACCCGCATCCGCTATAAGATTTCTCCAAAGAGCAAAACGTTGCGTAAGAGTGTCTATGGAGATGGGTATAGTGAATTCACTGATTACGGTGCTCGATGCTTTGCCGAATCCAGGATACGGAGTGCATCGAGTGCCTTCTAGGAGACAGGAGCAAAAGATGCAAATGATGAGCTCCTAAGCGGAATGGCCGATATGATGCGAGAATCAATTCGGCCCGAAACCAAAGCATCGACATATGCATACAAATCTCCTTTCCTAATGGTATAATAGGGTAGCTCTTCCACCAAGAGTTAAACCACCAACGGATTTGACCAAATTCTCTCGGTCGATGATACTAGTACCATTGAACATGTCAAGATATCTCGATGCAACTTGGAGAAGCCGTCGCCGATGAAGCTTGGAGGATCGATATTTTCCTATGTCTCCGACAGGCCGGCCACATGGTTTGCATCGCAGCCGGCCAATTCCATTGGTACATGGGCAGTAATTGGAGCAAAAGTTCCATTCATACTTTTATACAGAAACCAATGAGAAGAAGATGGTTGATCTCGTGGTCTATGAGGATGAAAACTACCGAGACACCAATGGAGTATCTCCGAGATTCGTAGAAGCAAAGAACATGTGCTATTCTCTCGACTATTCCCGATGATCACCTTGCACAATTGGTCATTGGCATGCCGCCACATATTAGAGACAAGCTATTCGGCATGGAGTTTGAAGATCTTGGACAGCTTGCACAAAAGCCGACAAGAATGAGCAATCAAGCCCAAGGGTTCAAGAGATGCTCGTTTTCGAAGAACAAGGTAACCGTTGATATGTATCAGGATTTCGGAGGAAGCATCTCGAATATGAAGATGAAGATGAAGTAGCTCTGCAGTTGACCCGGACAAAAGAGCCTACTTTGGTCACCATCGATGGGTGAAGCAAAGAAGGGATCTTATGATTTTGATGTCAAGAAAGGATAAGCTCTTTTTGTATCTCGTCCAAGAAGGACGCGTTAAGCCGCGTAAGGACATCCTATGCTTTGCGCTGAAGGAGTAAAGGATAAGAAGTACTGTGGATTTCATGATACAAACTCTCATCATATCAATGATTGCCGAGTGTTCGTAGTAAAAATTCAGAAGGCTATTCAAGATGGACACTTAAGATTTGATGGCAAGATGAAAGTAGACAAGAACCCGCTCCTCGAACATGGTCTCTTTCTCCATAGGCATGGTTGATGCCGGTGGAGTCCAAGGAAAAGGGAAAGATGAAGGTTCGACATCCGAAAGAGCCAAAGAGATTGGTTCTCGTTGACCCTAATCGGCAAGTTACCAAGGAGGAAGTGCAACAAGCGCAGTTCAAGAATAGCCGAACAGAGAAGGGTCAAACTACGATGCAGCTAAGGGAAATTGCCGAATACACGCCATCCGATCCGGGGTTACAAAGACGACACTTATTGAATAAGTGGCAATGGGAAAAGAAGATGGAGTATGATGAGGAACAAAGAGTACATTGAGGAGGAACGCAGTTCATTGCGTAACGTCGGAGATATGAAGCAAGTGCGCCAAAGGGAACAAGAAGAATACAGAGAGAGCAAGAGCAATCTCATTGGAATTGTTCCTTCTTCGTACACGTTGGAATGAAGGCTTGAAATTGCCCGCGTAAACAATTGCCCCGAATGCGTTGATCAATATTCGAGTACAGTGCAATCTCGAGTCAACCGTCCCGTTCATGATAGACTTGGGATGAAAGTTCCGTGAGAACGATCGGCGCCTAAAAATAAACAACTTTTGATGGATATCGTAGGAAAAGATTTGCGACCAAACATGGGCTCACAAAGAGTGTCCATACTACGGAAGAGAGCTCCTACGTATGGCAAAAAGGTCAATGGTGCCCTCCCGGTCTCATGAAAAGCCGGGAAGAGAAGAGTTCAGCGTTTGAGAAATCAAGAGATGAAGCAGAAATAGCCGAAAAGAAGCCAAGATGGCGTCCTAAGAAAAAGGATGGTAGACAGGGGCCCATCGGCTAATACTAACATGGTGTTCTTCATTCCATTAGAGTTTAAAGCTCCCGAAGACCAAGAAGTGCAAGATGAGGTATATTCAGATTTTGATGAGACTGAATGCCGAGACCCGATGGCTCAACTTGTGTTGACTCGGCAAGCAATCTTTGATAAGCCGCTTAAAATCGTCATCGAAACCATTGTACTTGAAGGGATATGTCAATGGCAAGCCTTTAACTAAGATGCTTGTTGATGGAGGGGCTGCTATCAATATTATGCCCTATGCTACTTTCGGAAACTTGGTATGACAAATGAAGATTTGCCTTGATCGACATGATCCTTAGAGATTTTGCTCGGCAATGCTTCGATACTCGTGGAGCAAGACATGTGGAGCGATGATTGGATCCAAGACCTTGATCACTACCTTCTTTGTCATTGATGGCAAGGGGGCATATAGCATGCTTCGGGAAGGGATTGATCCATGCTAATTCTTTTGTATACCCTCAACTATGCATCAAATCCTTATTCAGGGTAGGAGATGATGTAGAAGTTGTTCAGCCGATGATTCAAAGGAGTGTTGCCACTTCGAGCCCGCTTATTGGGAGTATGATGGACTAGATTGCCTTTCGGGTAAGGTATGGAAAGAAGGTCCCGTCAATGTGTTCGACGGGGATCAACAACCCGATCCAAGCAAATGGCTCGACGGTAACTTTTAATGGGCAATCCAATCGATGGCAACAAAGGCAAACTGGTCGTGGTTTCATGTCGGCCGACAAATTAGAAGAAATCAATGTTGGTGATAGCACAAAGTCAAGGCCGATGTATATCGGGCAAATTTAGACCCGAATATAAATTGAAGTTAATAGAGTTGCTGAATGAGTTCAAAGATTGTTTTGCTTGGGATTACACAGAGATGCCTGGGTTGGATCGATCAATTGTTGAGCATAAGCCGCCTATAAAACCTGGATTTCGTCCTTTCAAACAACCTCCACGGAAAATCTATAAAGAGGAGGTATTGGCCGATGTAAAGAAAGAGATTGAGAGATTAATTGAAGCAAACTTTATTCGGCCATGCAGGTATGCGGATGGATTTCAAATATAGTACCCGTCTACAAGAAGAATGGAAAGATGAGGGTATGCATAGATTTCGTAGATCTCAACAAAGCTACTCCAATGGATGGATACCCAATGCCGGTTGCCGATTTATTAGTGGATGCAAGCAAAGAAAGTTATGAAGTTATCGCTTTATGGATGGCAATGTCAAGCTACAATCGATTTTCATGGCGGTTGAAGATATTGCAAAGACGCATTCGAGATGTCCCGGTCACATTGGATTGTTTGAGTGGATAGTGATGACATTTGGATTGAAGAATGCAAAAAAGCCACTTATCGTAGAGCCATGAACTATATCTTTCATGAGTTAATCGGCAAGATTGTAGAAATTTATATTGATGATGTAGTAGTCAAATCCGAGAGACCATGAAGGACATTTAGCCGATTTAAGAAAGACTTTGGAGTGCACAAGGAGACATGGCTTAAAGATGAATCCAAACAAGTGTGCTTTTGGAGTCTCGGTGGTGAGTTTTTAGGGTTCTTGATCCACAAAGGAGGGATAGAAGTTGGAAAAAAGAGCATGGAAGCAATAGACAAAGTTGTGCCCCCAACTAACCTTACGCAATTGCAATCATTGTCGGGCAAGGTCAATTTCGTGAGAAGATTCATATCCAATTTATCGGAAGAGTGTTGCCTTTCTCTCCATTGTTGAAGCTCAAGAAAGATCGAAAATTTGTCTCGGGTGACATACATCAAAAGGCTTTTGATGAAATCAAGCAATATATGAAGGCACCGCCATGTTGGTACCTCCACAACTTGAGAAGCCTTTCAAGTCTGTATGTGGCGGCCGATAGCCTAACAATAGGATCGGCCCTTATGCAAGAGTTTGATGGAAAAGAGAGAGT
Source organism: Themeda triandra (assembly GCA_018135685.1). Taxonomy (NCBI): domain Eukaryota; kingdom Viridiplantae; phylum Streptophyta; class Magnoliopsida; order Poales; family Poaceae; genus Themeda; species Themeda triandra. Next base: position 7,858 of record JAENPR010001256.1, on the reverse strand, counting down.
AATAGCTTACCTTAGCCGAAAACCGTTAGATCCCGAAACAAGGTATTCGGCTATAGAAAAGCTCGTTTGTGTGTTTATTACTCATGCACCAAATTTCGGCACTATTTGTTAAATGCCGAATGTGTGGTTATATCTAGTTTTGATGTAATTAAACACATGTTGTCAATGCCGATTTTAAGTGGGAGAATCGGCAAATGGGTATTAGCACTCGTCGAGTTTAATTTAAAGTATGAGTCGGCAAAAGCAAGAAAGGACAGGCAATTGCCGATTTTATTACTCAACATCGTGATTTATCTCGTTGATATGATTAACATTGCCCCATGGGCATTATTTTTTGATGGATCATCATGTGACAAAGGTGGTGGTGCTGGTATTCTTTTGATATCCCCACGTGGAAAGATATTTGAGTTTGCTTTTTCAATTGAATATCCTGTCACTAACAACCAAGCGAGTATGAGGCTTTGCTTAGAGGGCTTCTACGTTGGTAGAACTCGAAGGCATGTTGCTGAGGGTATTTGGTGATTCTCGAATTGGTAATCAATCGGTTGACAGACAATATGAATGCAAAAATGATGTACTTGCAAGGGTACCATGAACAATGTAGGAACTTCGAAAAGTTTTTCGCAGTTACTTTGCATCATATACCCAGAGCACAATGGAGAAGCAAATAAATTAGCTCAAGCCGCTTTCCGATATCGGGAAAATCATGAAGTCTATACACGAAGAAGATGTTTTCAATTCCGATCGATAAGTAATGACCGGAGAAGTGACATTATCAACTATCTCGAAAGATCCATCTCAAAGAGTTTCCCTGAGGCTCGTATAAGGCATTTAAATTTGTGCTTCTTGATGATCGGTTGTACCACAAGTCTATAGATGGAGTGTTGCTCAAATGCTTGAGCCAAGAAGAAGCTAAGAAGATTATGTTTGAAGTCCATGAAGGAGCTTGTGGTGCACATCGATCGGCTTACCGAATGAAATGGATAATAAGGAGGACAGGTACTTTTGGCCGACTATGTTGGAGGATTGCTTTGAATATTACAAAGGGTGTCGAGATTGTCGATATTTGGTAATGTTCAGAGAGCACTCCGATCTCTGTTTCCGCTAATCCGATAATTAAACCTTGGCCGTTCGTGAGGATGGGGTATAGATTTAATTGGACAGATCAATCCTCCATCTAGCAAAGGACACAAGTTTGTGTTGCTAGCAACAGATTATTTCACCAAGTGGGTTGAAGCTATCCCTTTGAAAAAGGTCACATCAGAAAATATGATCAGTTTTGTCAAGGAACATATAATTCATAGGTTTGGGATTCCACAGACCATTACAACTGATCAGGGGACTCAGTTCACTTCTTCGCAGTTTTGTGATTTTGCCGAAAACATGGGGATAAGGCCGTATAATTCTTCTCCTTATTATGCACAAGCCAATGGCCAAGGTAGGGGCGTCAAATAAGATCATGATCAAGATTATTCGAGAAGAAAATCGATGAGAAGCCAAGGAGATGGCACTTGGTCCTTAATGAAGCATTGTGGGCTTACCTATGGCTTGCCATGGGTCCACACAAGCATCTCCATATGAGTTGGTTTATGGACATAATGCTTTGTGATGCCTTGGGAGTTGCAATCAGGATCAAGGAGAGTTGAGTTACAAAAGGACCTGACAGAAAAAGATTATAAGGATCTGATGATGGATGAGTTAGAAGATTTGCATTTGATTCGTCTTAAGGCCTTGGAGAATATTGAGAAGAATAAAATACGTGTTGCCAAGTACTACAACAAGAGAGTTAAAATTAAGCAATTTGCAGAAGGAGAATTGGTTTGGAAAACAATATTGCCAATTGGTACCAAAGACAGAATATTCGGCAAGTGGTCTCCGAATTGGGAAGGACCTTTTCGGGTTGTCGCTTGTGCACCTGGCAATGCGTATATATTAAAAACGCTGTTTGGAGAAGAACTTACTAGAGCCATCAATGGCGTATACCTTAAGAAGTTTTATCCAAGTATCGAAGTTGGATCTTAATTGTGATTATGACATAAGCGTGGTATAGCCGATTGAATAAAATCGCCTTCGAGCAAAGGAAAGAAGTTGGAAAGAAGTAACCGATAATATTATCGCCTCTAGTGGAAAGATAGCCGATATCGTGTGTATCGTCTTGAGAACAAAAATAGCCGATACGGTTGTATCGCCTTTAGTCGATTTTTAAAAGTATAAGTGAATAGTTTGATCTTATCTCTCGACTCGATAGGTTTATCGGGAGAAGATAAAGGGAATTGAAGTACTACGCTACAAACCGTCAAGTCATGGAACAGACCGAGATCTAATCGGCTAAAATGATGTCATGCGATTCGGGAGCTTTCGTTTGGGAAGAGCGTTGCGATCGAAGTTCTAGCTAAGGGAAAATTTGCAAAGAAGCAAATACAACAGACGAATGTCATCACGGACAAGCAAGAACAAGAAGAGGACCAACATTCTTCATTAAAATTTTATTTACAACCCGCGCCAATCCTAGTACAAGCTACTCCTCTTCTTCGTTGAAGAGCTTGTTGAGACGACTCAGGGTTGGTGGCGTTGGCCATGGCGTCGGCGTGGGCGTGTAACCCACCAGGAGGCCCTCGATGTCGTCGACTTCGTGAGGAGCCCGCCGCGGAAGCCGGTCGGCACGGAGCGTAGTCGTCCCGGTCGGGGACGACATCCCCGCCGTGCCGAGGGAGGTGCCGAGGCGCACGCCATGAAGGGCAACCTCGTCGACCTGACCGAGCACCGCCTCGAGGCGCTCCACTGCCGCCCCCTTGGGCGTTCACGTGGTTGGCCGCCGCCATCGCCGCCACCTTCAAGCGGTCCAGCTCCGCGGTGAGGTCTCCGCAAAGAAAAATAAGATTAATCAATGAGCAGATGAATCGGAAGGAACATGGGTTGAAGGCAATTGGCGAAAAGTGAATACGGTGATGGCCTCGCTCATCCGCCGCGGTTGTCCTCCAACTCCAGTCGAGCGATCCCGAACTTCTTGGTTTCTTCACCAAGAAGCTCCATCGCCTCATCCCGCTCGTGGCGATACGCGGCGGCGTCAACGGGCCGTACGGGCGGGATCTCCTCGTCGTTCCTCTCCCATATAGGAACGTCGAAGCCGACCCCGATGAAGCCGGCGTAAGCCGGTGCGGAGAAGGAGCAGAGCCGGGCCGGAGCGGGAGCAAGCGCGGGGGCAGAGGCGTCGAACAGCCGGCGCGTGGAAGCGCCATTGGCCGGTGCTAATCCTCGCCGTCCTACAAACGAGGTACCGTCAAGATCGGCTAATTTAGAAAAGAACACGGACAAGATGGGGAGATCGCTTACCGTTGCAGACGGCGACCACCACGGCCGCTTCCCTCCGCCGCGTCCACCACGGGAGCGGGGAGCGGAAGCGGAAGAGGGAGCGTGGGTGCCGGCCCGGCGACCCGCCTCCGGACATTGGCGATGTAGTCGCCGGTGTTCCCGAGCCCCGAAACGGATCAAGAAGATAAGCAAATGCAAAGGGGGCGAGAGGTTCGATCGGGTAAAGACTATCGAATAGCACAACTCAAGGGATTGGAGATCTCACCGCCGGCGCGGGTTCTTTGCTACCCTCGCCTCGTCTGGGCAGACGCTTATTACGATCTCCGCCGCTCGCCATTGGTGATGGTGGGGGTTTTTTGGGCTTGAAGGCAAGGAGGAAGTGGAAGAGATTGAAGAAGATAGCAACCGCTTGTGTTTGATGTGATGATGGTGGGAGCCGATCGTCCTATTTATGAACGTGGGAGCCGTGGAGACTGTGGGAAAGCCAAGCGACCGAGTAGGGTTTCCACGTTTATGGGCCGATGTTGAGTTGGGCCGAGCCCATTACTACCGGCGATTCGGTTACCATACGCTCGGGTCGGCTAAATAGCGATGAAAGTTATTCGGCTAAAGTGAACGCTTGAAGCAGAATAGTTACGTTCGGCCGATATACGCGTACTATGAGTACGGTTGTAATTGGAAGAGCCGAATGGTAACGAAACGAGAAAAAGATAAAGATTATCTACTTTTCAAGAGAAAAGAAATTGTTTTCAAGTATGACAAGGCCAAGCCTAAGAGTCTACATCTTCAAGTACAAGCCAAGCATCTATACATTTAAGAAAGAATTGATAACAAAGAGAGCATCAATCTTGATTCGGTTGGCCTCATCAAGAGCTTTTGGTCCTCTTCTTCAGAATCTTGGATATTGGACAGTTTGCTTTTGATTTGCCGTCTCCTTAATGACCGATTGTATTTTGGATTTAGCCGAATCAAGAGATGGCAGATTTGCGAGCTTAGTTTCATGAGACTGAATATTGGCATTCGCTTGAGCCAATTGAGCTTCAAGTTTGGCTTTTTCTTCTCTCATGACCTCGCAGCTCCGGTTCTAAGGTGCTCAAGAGATGCTCGATTGACTTGATGCTAGAATAGAGCTCCTTGGCCTGCATTCCTTGGCCATTTTCTTTTCTCCGCATCAACTTTGGTGGACATATTCTTGTGTGCTCTCTTGATAGCACAAAATGATCATCAAGGTGTGATAAAGCGTCTATGGCGGCCTTGAGATTGGAAGGAAGCTCTTGATCAATAAGCTCGCTATTTCCCTTATTTTGTCGAGTCTTGGGCCAAAGCAACAATATCCTTTTTTCGAAATGAGATTATATCCTTTAGCTTGGCTTGACTCTCTCGATGACAAACTGGGTTGGAAGAAACTTCATCGTCTTTGTCCCAGCATACTCTTCGGCGATAAGGGAAAAGCGGCTTGAGGGTGAGCAGTGTCCTGATGAACAAGGAAGGTAATTTAACCGAATGACTCGACTGGAAGTAAAAATAATCAAGTGGAGTAAAATAATACCTCCTCGGCAAAAGCCTGATCAATGGCATCCTGGGTAGCATCAAGACTCTGAGTGACTGGTGCGATTCTTGCCGGCAGAGATAGCAAAGGTGTCATGGCTTGTTGATGCATCTTGGATTGCCGAAGGAGTTAAACTGTAATCTGGGTGAGAGAGATTTTTCTCTGCTACTTCTCCGATCACCCACTGTTTGTTCATCAACCCGATGAGAGGGAATTTCTTCCTCCGCTATATCTCCTTGTTCACCTACTTGATCGTTCATTTTGCTGATGCATATCAAGATCATTGGTGAGCTCATTGTTTGCTTGACCAATGGAGGCTCCAGGAGAGTTGTCCAAGATCACTACCCTATCGACTTTGAGGGTTGGCCTGCACATGTTGAAAGAAAGTGATAAGTGCAAAACACACTTGCAGATGGAAAATAAAGGATCAAAAACATTCATACCCGAGGGAGTGGTTTAGCTTTCTTAGATCTTGTTTTCTTGGGAATTGCGAGTGTCCTTGATAGGAGGAAGAAGTTTTTCTTTTGAGATCTTTCGAGCACTTTATCGTCGGCAGTATCTTGTTGAACACTCGGCCGACTTGGAGCATCATGCCCCAAAGCAGCAACAGGGCGGGTTGCCAATATTGAACCTCCTGGAGGACTTGGAGGAGCAATGTCCTGTTCAAAGGAGATGTTTTAGAAAGCAGAATAACAGAGATATGAAGTAAAAGGTGGCTGTGAGTGTGTACCTCATCATCAGAAGAAAATGAAGGCATCAAGACTTGGCATAAAGGGTGAACTTGTGCTCTGAAGATATGAGAATGCCATTCTTGCCACCAGAGGTTGAAGGAAGAATGAGTAGCTTCAATTATCACCCGAGAGGATTGGGCTCATATGTTGAAGCTTGCATCCAAGATTGAAGACTTTGTTGGCCTCGGTTATATTCAGCGGTGTCTCCTGGGTCGATGATGCTCGAGAAATATGGCCTTGGGGGCAACACCAAGTCCAAACCGCATGCGGCAACCATGTTTGGATTATAAAATTCATAAGTTGAGCTTATCAACCGACCATGGTGAAATTCTCAATGGGCAGAGCACGGGGCTTGATGAAAGCATTGAAAATGTCCCCTGGAATCATCATCTATGCAGCCCAACTCATAGCTGAATGGGCAAGGGAGAGTTAAATTTTCATTCTCCCCGTAGGGAAACCAGATCATGTGGTTGAATCCCTTGTAGAAGATCTTGAAAAGATGACCCGTGTCTAAGTCAATAATGATTGAAGATGCAGCCTCTCCATATGTCCGACAAGATTTGTATCTCGGGGGTCTTCACCTTCAAGCATAATTGATTGAAGGAAAGTTCGCATTGTGGAGATCTACGGAGACAATCGATGCATGTATAGTTGCAACCACATCTGGAGAAGCCACCATGGTCCATTGACACAGAGATTTCGCCCGATTCCTCATCCGATGTCCCCGGTGCATCATGTGGTAGAAAGCTCCCCGGCAGATATTTGCCTAAAGGAATCGGCTTGCACCGTAGCCAATTCTTCGGCCATCACTATGTGATTCGAGCGGGCTCATTGGACTTGCCACGGAAAATGAATCTGCATAACCACATGTTCATGAATGCCCTATACTTTATCGACACGGGTAGGTTGAAGCATAAGCCCGGACATACTTGGCCCAAATTTCCTCCTCCCGATTTGAGCGCAGCCTTTCCGTGGTGGTGCTTTTGTATTTGAATGGGTATGTTGGCTTGGTAATGTTTAAACCGGTCATCATAAAAATGTCGAGAGAGTGATCGACATTGGGCCATGACCGAAGATGAACGCATTGATGGCGTCGGACCGAGGAAGTGGGAAGCGGCTATCGGGGAGTCGTTCCTAGGCATTTCGGCTAAAGAAAGCTCCGGATAATGCGAATATCTTGGGATTCCCAAAAATCACTTGCTCCTCGGACTGCATCCTACGGTACCAATCACGCCATCCCGTGATTGAAGGAAGGGGCCATGTTTTGAAAGTATTCGGCCATCCGTTTGGGGAGAAATCCTAGACTTAAAGGGGATCCTCGGGTTTCTTTTCAATAAATTCCCTTGGATTGGGGTCTCCCAGCGGACCAAGAAAAAATGATCGGGACACGCGAGATTGGAGATCAAGATCTCATTCTTCATTTCCTTTAAGAAGAAATTGAAGCAAATGGATCAAAAGGTGCATCTGGAAATTGATTCGAAAGAATTGCCGAATGGGTAAAGCAAGTAGGGTTACCTCTAGAAACTCCTCTTTTGAGTTCACATCGCCATGATGGAGCCGGTTGAAGTCTCGTCGCCATTGAAGTCAACGGCCGAGCGCAGATCTCAAATGGCGGGCCGCGGGTGTTGGCGGTCTTGACCTAGATGAAAGCGGCGGACAGTCAATTTCGAAATAAAATCCTTTTATCTCGAAATTGAGGGGGCATGTTAACACCGGGAATTTGGTCGGGAATATGACAGGTGGACCCTTGGACACGAGAGAGAGGAATTCGGCAAGTGCATATGCGGTCGGCTAATTTCCATGTGTTCGGCAAATGGCCAAGCGGTCGGCAACTGCTTTATTTGAAGGCGGAGAAAGGAAAAAGGAAGCGTCGAAAAGGGAAGGAGTCGTGATGATCAAGGACTCCGATTATGGATAGAGTTAGCGTGTCTTTGTCTTTCCAATTTTGGTTAGATAGTTCGTAAGTGCTTAGGACTCATGTTTTGTCCGGGGTATAAATATAAACCCTCGACCATTGTAATAGGGGTTCACAACCAAATCAATACAACCGGCTACGTGCCACCCTTCTCGAGTCCTTTTAGTCGTGTCGTCGAGTTCTTCGAGAGGGCCAATCGATCCGTCGACCTCCGTAAGTCCCTAACCTTGTTATCATGTCTAGTATCATGCGGTGGATTTAGATAATGATGCAAGAAGTCTTGTTGCAATGCTTAGTATCATGCGGTGGATTTAAGCATTGAACCAAGAGGGTTCCGTGTTAGTCATGGTC